>PVIW01005709.1:0-40983 GCA_004026585.1 Noctilio leporinus
TCCATTTGCTTGATATATAGTTTTCCATCCCTTCACTCTCAATCTGTGTCGATCTTTTGTTCTGAGGTGGGTCTCTTGAAGACAGCATATATGTGGGTCATGTTGTCTTATCCATTGGGCTACCCTATGTCTTTTGATTGGTGCATTTAATCCATTTACATTTAAGGGTATTATTGATTGATACTTATTCATTGCCATTTTCTCCCTTTGTGTCTGTATTCCTCTTTGGCTTTCTCTGTTTCTTCATTTTATTTGTTTCCTTATTTTTATAGCAGACCCTTTAGCATTTCTTGCAATGCTGGTTTGGTAGAGATGTATTCTTTCAGTCTTTTTTTTTTTTGTCTAGGAAGCTCCTTATTTCTCCTTCTACCTTGAATGAGAGCCTTGCTGGGTAGAGTATTCTTGGTTGCAAGCCTTTGTTTACCATGACTTGAAATACTTTTTGCCATTCCCTTCTGGCTTGAATTGTTTCTGTTGAATAATCATTTGATAGCCTTATTGGAGCCCCTTTGTATGTTATTTGTCTTCTCTCTCTTGATGCTTTTACGATTCTCTCTTTGTCTTTGAAATTAGCCATTTTCACAATAATGTGCCTTGGTGTTGGTCTGTTTGGGTTGATCCTCATTGGGACCCGCTGTGCTTCCTGAACTGGAGTAATGTTTTCACTCATCATGTTAGGGAAATTTTCTATCATGACTTTTTTGAACAGGTTTTCCATTCCTTGTTTCTCTTCTCCTTCTGGTATCCCTATGGTATGGATGTTGTTACATTTCATGTTGTCCTGCAGCTCTCTTAACCCCTCTTCAGTCTTGTTCAGCCTTTTTTAATTCTCTTGTACTGTCTTGTAGTATTTGTCTACATTATCCTCCAACTCGCTGATCTGGTCCTCTGCTTCCTCTAGCCTACTGTTGATTCCTTCTACTGTATTCTTCAATTCAGAAATTGTATTCTTCATTTCGTCCTGGCACTTATTGATAGTTTCCATGTCCTTTTTCATGCTGTTATAGTTCTCGGTAAGTTCCTTGTAACTTCCCTGGAGTTCCTTGTAATTTCCCTGGAGTTGTTTGTAGTTCTCCTGGAGTTATTTACAGTTTTCTTTGATGTGGTTGAGCTCACTGAGCTTCTCTATCATCATTCTTTTCAATTTCTTATCTGATATTCCAGGTGCCTCTGTTTCATTTTGTGGTCTTTCTGGGGATTCTTCCTTTCCTTTTGGTGATGGACTGATTCTTTTTTTCCCCATTTTGTGTGTATGTTCTTGCTATTTATTTATTTATTTATTTATTTTTGTTCTTTCCTTGGGTTAACCTGCTTTGCTTCCTTGCCATAGTTGAGCACCCTTCTGTGATAGGAGATTTGTTGATTTCAGTGTTGCTGTCTCCCAGATTTTCTCCACTTGCTGTTCTTGGTGTGTCCTTTATTTGGGCTGTCTGGTTGTATTCTGGGCCTGTGGGCTTTTAGCAGAAACAAAAACAAAAACCAACAAACCAAAAACAACCCAAAAACAAAAAACCAAAGAAACAAAAAAAATGCAAAAGGAAAAAAGAAATAAAAATGATAATAATAATAAGAAGAAAGGGTTTAGTTGGCTGTTCACCCTTAATAATTCCTGACTGGTCCAGATGGAGCGTGGACCTGAGGGCTTTTAGCAGAGGGAAAAAGAGGAAAGAAAAAAGGGAGGAAGTCACAAGAGAAAGAGAAATCAATATTCATAAAGAAAAGGTTTAGGTGTCTGTTCACCCTTTATGGTCTCTGTTTGGTCCAGGTGGAGCCAGGACCAGTGGGTTTTATCAGGGAGAAAAGAAAGGAGAAAGAAAGAAAGAAAGAAAGAAAGAAAGAAAGAAAGAAAGAAAGAAAGAAAGAAAGAAAGAAAGAAAGAAAGAGTGGGAGAAATTCACAAGACAAAGAGAAATCAATATTAATAAAGATTTTAGGTGTCTGTTCCCCCTTTATGATTTCTGATTGGTCCAGGTTGAGCCAGAATCTGTGGGCTTTACCAGGAAGAAAAGGGAAAGAAAAAATTAAAAAAAAAAAAAAAAAAAAAAAAACCGGAAGGAAGAAAAGAATAAAGGGTTTAGGTGGCCGGGGAAGGGAAGAATACTTAGATTGAGGACTGGGAATGCGTTATAGCCACAGAGTGAGTAGACTTTAATTCGAGAGTAGGGGGAGGGTCTTGGGTGTTTAGGTGGATTGAGGTATGGGGGGGATTAAGAATATGTGAGAAGTAACTTTTGCAAAGGATATGTTGGGGATTAATAGTTGATATTGCTCTTGGTATAATTCATGTGTTTGAGATTAGCAGCAATCCCTTTCCTGAGGCTGCCTCTTTTTCTTGGTCAGGACTTTACAGTCTATAGTCTATATTCTAGCAGGTCTTGGAGTGTGGCAGGGCCTCTGTCACATTCAGGGCTGATTCTGAGTGTCCGCCCCCAGGTAGGCTGGGCCTTCTGCAACCTGGCTGGGTGTTAGGGCTGCCGGTATTCTGGAGCCCGTAGGGAGCCCCCTCCCACTCCTGGTGGAGGTTCCTGCCCAGGACAAGCACCCAGCACCCCTGCAGGGCAGCCCACAACTTTACCGTCCGTGTGACGACTGGCCCCGCCCCCGCAGTTCCGGGAGGAGGCCGCCCCTGTCTGTCAACACTGTTCGGGATCCGCCTACACTGTCCCGCCCTTCAGGGGCGGGCACCACTCCTCCAAGCCAACCAGCTCTCCGAGAAGTCCTTTACACGGCCTCTGTGATGAACCTCTCCCAGGCGTGGGTTGTGCAGCCTTTGTCTCTGGCAATGGCGGGTCAGTTGCCCCTGCTCCTAGTTCCCGGATCCCTGGCTCGCCGTTTGGAGTTTCCGTGGAGCCTGGGGGCCTGTGTGGTTGCGCAGGGATGCCCCCCCACCCCCTGCAGGGGCCTCCAGCTGCTGTTTCCCCGGTGGCCCAGCAGCACCGTTCTCGGCCCTCTAGCTGCCCCGGCCGGTGCACCCCTTCCCCTTCCCCTGCCCTGGCTTCCTGCAGGACTCCTCTCCTCTGCCTCTCGCCCCGTGCGGAGCCTCCTCTCCCTGTTGCCAGAGTGAGTCTCTCATACAGTCCCTCCCCTGCAAGAGTTCAATTCTGTGTTCCCTACAGTGTTTGCCCTTGCTGCCCGCACTTCACTGTTGAGACTTCCAGTCACCAGGGAGCCCAGAGCTGGCCTCAGTCAAAAGCGCCCCTCTGGGCAGAGCCGCCACTGCCCAGAGCCAACCTCGGCCCGCTGGTGGGTCTGTTGGGAATGCCTCACCTACTGTCCTGCTGGCCTCCTCTGCCTCTGGGCTGTGCTCCTCTGTGTCCAGATGCTGTCTGCTCCAATTCCTAGGGTCCTGAAGACGTCTCACGCTCCCTATCTTGTCCTCTAGCTGCTTTGGTACTCGAGAACACCATCAGCACTGCTCTCTACTCTGTCTCCATTTTCTCTCCCAGTCCAATTTTTTAAATATATTGCTCAATCCAGTTTTCCAATATTTTGTTGAGAATTTTAGCATATACATAAGTTCATCAGATATATTGGCTGTAATTTTCTTTCTTTGTTGTATCTTGGCCTAGTTTTGGGACTAGAATTAAATTTGCTTCATAAGAAGAGCTTGGGAGTCTTCCTTTTCTGGGATTTTTTAGAATAGGCTGAAAAGGATAGGAGTTAGTTCTTCCCTAAATGTTTGGTAAGAATTCACCTGTTTTGCTGTCTGGTCCAGGTGCTCTTGTGTGCTGCAATTTTGTTATTTCTGTTCCAATTTCACTAGTTGTTGTCGGTCTATTCAGGCTTTCTGCGTTTTCTTCATTCAGTTTTGGTAGGTTACACATTTCCTGAAATTTGTCCATTTCACCTGGGTTGTCAAATTTCTTGTTATATTGTTGTATGTAGTAATTTCTTACAATTCTTTGTATTTCTGAGGTATAAGTTGTGATTTCTACTTTGTCATTTCTGATTTTGTTTATTTGGGTCTTCTCTCTTTGGTTTTTTTTTTTAATTTTATTGTTGTTGTATTACACCCATCCCCTTTTTGCTCCCCTCTGTACCCTTTCTCTCCCACCCACTCCCATGCAAAGTCAATCATGCTTATTATCCATGTCCGTAGTTCTTCCATGCTAGTTCCTTGGCTAAACTGCTCCCCTTCTTGGCCTCCTCCTCCTACCTCCCCCTCCCCCTTCCCCTCTGCACACTGAAGGGCTATTCATTGTATTCATATATCTGGTTCTGTTTTGCATATTTGTTTGTTTTGTTCATTGTTGTCCTGTAATGGGTAAGATCATATGGTACTATTAGTGTTATTTCACTATGCATAATACTTTCCAGTTCCATCCATGTGGTTGCAAAGGTTAGGAGTTCCTTCTTTCTTTCTGCTATGTAGTATTCCACTATGTAAATGTATCAAAGTTTTTTGAGCCAGTCATCCACTGATGGGCACTTAGGCTGTTTCCAGCACTTGGCTATTGTAAGTAGCACTGCTATGAACATAGTGGTACATGGGTTCTTATGAATTGGTATTTCAGATTTCTTTGGGTATAGTGCTAGTAGTGGAATTGCTGGATCAAAAGGCAGTTCCATTTTTAGATTTTTAGGGAAATTCCATACTGTTTTCCATAGTGGCTGCATCAGCCTGCATCCCCACCAACAGTGCACCAGGGTTCCCCTTTCTTCACATCCCTGCCAACACCTGTTGTTTGTTGAATGGTTGGTGATTGCCATTCTGACAGATGTGAGATGATATCTTATTGTGGTTTTAATTTGTATCTCTCTGATGGCTAATGATGTTGAGCATTCTATCACATGCCTTTGGGCCCTTTGTATATCTTCCTCAGTGAGTTGTCTGTTCAGGTCCTTTGCCCATTTTTAATTGGGCTGTCTGTCTCCCTGGTGTTGAGTTGCATTAGTTTTTTCTACATTTTGGAGATCAAACCCTTGTCTGAGTATCATTGGCAATTATGTTTTCCCATACAGTTGGTTCCCTTTGAATTTTGCTGGTGTTTTCTTTAGCTGGGCAGAAACTTTTCACTTTGATATAATCCCACTTGTTGATTTGTTCTTTTACTTCCTTTGTCATTGGAGAAGTATCAGTAAACATATTTCTGCATAGGATATCAAAAATTTTACGGCCTATATTTTTCTCCAGGACTTTTATGGTGGCACTGCTTATGTTTAAGTCCTTTATCCATCTTGAGTTTATTCTGGTGTATGGCATGAATTGGTGGTCTAGTTTCATTTTTTGCATGTTGCTGTCCAATTCTCCCAACACCACTTGTTGAAGAGACTGTTTTTACTCTATTTTATGTTCCTTCCCCCTTTGTCAAATATTAATTGACCATAGAGTCCTGGGTTTATTTCTGGGCTCTCTATTCTGTTCCATTGATCTATATGACTATTCTTATACCAGTACCAGATAGTTTTGATGACAGTAGCCTTGAAGCATAATCTGATATCCAGCAATGTGATTCCTCCTACCTTGTTCTTCTTTCTCAAGATCGTTGTGACTTTTTGTAGGCGTGTTTGACTCCATATAAATTTTTGAAGTGTTTTTAATATGTCTGTGAAGTATGCCACTGGTATTTTAATAGGGATTGCATTGAATCTGTAGGTTGCTTTGGGTAGTATGGACATTTTAATGATGTTAATTCTTCCCATCCATGAACATAGTATATGCTTCCATTTATTTGTATCTTCCTTAATTTCTTTCTTCAATGCTCTGTAGTTTTCTGAGTACAGGTCTTTTACCTCCTTGGTGAGTTTATTCCTAAGTACTTTATTTTTCTTGTTGCTATGGTAAATGGTATTTGTTTTCTCACTTCTACCTCTGATGTTTCATTATTGGTATACAGAAATGATTTTGATTTCTGAATATTGATTTTATATCCAGCTATTTTGTTAAATTTGCTTATTAGGTCCAGTAAGTTTTTGGTGGAGCCTATTGTGTTTTGTAAGTACGGTATCATATAATCTGCAAATCATGACACTTTGACTTCCTTCTTTCCAATTTGGATACCTTTGATTCCTTTTTCTTCTCTGATGGCTATGGCTAGAACTTCCAAGATGATGTTGAACAGAAGTGAAGAAAGTGGACAGCCTTGTTTCATTCCTGATCTTAGGGAGAAAGCTTTTAGTTTTTGTTTGTTAAATATGATGTTGGCTTCAGGTTTCTCATATATGGCCTTTGTGATGTTGAGGTATGCTCCCTTTATTCACATTTTGCCATTTTGTTTTTATTATTAGTAGTTGTTGTATGTTATCAAATGCTTTTTTAGCATCTATTAATATGAACATATGGTTTTTGTCTTCCATTTTGTTTATGTGGTGTATTATATTTATTGATTTGTGAATATTGTGCCATCCATGCATCCCTGGGATGAAACCTACTTGATCATGGTGTATGATCTTTTCAATGTATTGCTGTATCTGGTTGGCCAATATTTTGTTGAGAATGTTAGAATCTATGTTCATCAGAGATATTGACCTGTAGTTTTTTTTCTTGGTTGTGTCTTGACCTGGTTTTGGGATTAGAATAATATTGGCCTCATAGAAAAAGTTTGGGAGTCTTCCCTCTTGTTGGATTTTTTGGAATAGGTTGTGTAGGTTATTATTGATTGATACTTATTTATTGCCATTTCCCCCACTTTGTGCCTATGTTCCTCTCTGTCTGTCTTTGTTTCTTCATTTTTTGTTTTTGTTTTTGTTTTTAAAGCAGACCCTTTAGCATTTCTTGCAATGCTTGTTTTGTAGAGACATATTCTTTTAGTCTTCTTTTGTCTGGGAAACACCTTATTTCTCCTTCCATTTTGAATGAGAGCCTTGGTGAGTAGAGTATTCTTGGTTGCAGCCCTTTGTTTTCCATTACGTGGAATATTTTTTGCTGTTCTCTTCTGGCTTGTATTGTTTCTGTTGAAAAATCATTTGATAACCTTATAGGAGCCCCATTATATGTTATTTCCTGTTTCTCCCTTGATGCTTTAGGAGTCTCTCTTTGTCTTTAAAATTTGTCATTTTAATTATGGTGTGTCTTGGAGTGGGTCTGTTTGGGTCCATCTTTATTGGTACCCTCTGTGTGATTCCTGAGCTTGAGCAACATCATGTTAGGGAAGTTTTCTGTCATTACCTTTTGAACATGTTTTCCATTATTTGTTTCTCTTCTCCTTCTGGTATCCCTATGATACTTATATTATTGTGTTCCATGTTGTCCTGCAGCTCTCCTAAAACCTCTTCATTCTTGTTCAGCCTTTTTTCATTCTCTTGCACTGTCTTGGAATATTTTTCTACATTTTCCTCCAACTCACTAATCCTATCCTCTGCTTCTTCTAGCCTGCTGTTGATTCCTTCTACTGTATTAATTCAGAAATTGTATTCTTCATTTCCTCCTGACTCTTACTGAGAAATTCTAAGTCCTTTTTAATGCTGGTGTAGCTCTCAGTAAGTTCCTTGTAGCTTCCCTGGAGTTCTTCGTAGTTTTCCTGGAGTTGTTTATAGTTTGTTTGAGCTGGCTGAGCTCATTGAGCTTCTCTATTGTCATTATTTTGAATTCCATATCTGAAAGTTTGCTTGCCTCTGTTTCATTTAGTGATCTTTCTGAGTATTCCTCCTTTCCTTTTGGTATGGACTGTTTCTTTTTCTCCCCATTTTTAGGTTTAGTTGTAATCCAATCAGATTGTGATCAGCTGCCAGGCTAAGGCGTTGCTAGTTTGGAAGGATTGATTTGGTTGTAATCCTATTGGTCTGTGATCCACCACCAGGCTCAGATGCAGCTTGGGGTGACAGATCAATTCAGTTGTAAATCAATGAATCAGCTACCAAACTCAGGCCCTGCTGGGCTAGACAGAGAGGTTCAGATTTAATGAATCAGCAGCCAGCTCAGGTGCAGCCTGGTGGGACAGATTTACATGTAAATCAATGAATCTGTGATCAGATGCCAGGCTCAGATGCCACTGGGCTAGGCAGCAAGATCCAATTGTAATCCAATGAATTTGTGTTTGGTCACCAGGCTTAGGAGCTGCTGTGCTAGACATCAGGGTACAGTTGTAATCCAATGAATCTGTGATTAGCCAACAGGCTTAGGTGGCAATGGGCTGGACTGAAATACTCTATTGTAATCCAATGAATCTGCAGTCAGCTGCCAGTGTAAGGGGCCACTGGGCTAGACTGAAAGGTTCAATTGTAATCCAATGAGTTTGTGATCATCTGCCAGGCCCACAGGCCACTGGGTGGGGTAGGAGAAACCAACTCAGTTGTCGACCAATGGATCCACAATCAGCCACCAGGCTCACTTGTCACTGTGTGGGGGCTGACTATCTGACCCAGATGTAAGTCAGAGAGTTTTTTATCAGCTGCCAGGCCCAGGCGCTACTGGGTGAGAAATACCTCTTCAGGTGCCAGCTATTGTATTTATGCTTAAGATTGGGCAGAGCAAGAAAGGTTTCTTTAGATGTAAATCAAAGGATTGTGATCAGGTGCCCATTTCAGGAATTTCTGGGTGGGGCAGATTGCTTCCAGTGGGTGGAGCTATGAGGACCCTGCAGTAAAGAATCCACTTGGGGCAGGGCAGTCTGTCAGAAGTGTGGGCAATGAGTCAGCACCCAGATTGCCACAGCTGCTTCCCTACTTCTCTCCAAGCCACCACTGCAAACTCTCCCCACAGGTTTCCAGTCCTTTCTGCCCTCCCTCCCAGGGTGGGTGGATTCCATTGTATTTTCCTTATGGTCACCCTAGTAGTTTTCTGTCTCCAGTGCTCTTTTAGGCTAGTAAACTCCATGGCTTTCCACTCTTCTCAGCATTATGCTGCTCTACTCTCCACAGTGTTGCTGTAGACTGGGAAACCTAGCAGGGTGATCAGAACCTACCCTTCTCAGGTGGAACCCCCAGCCTTGTTTCTTCAGCTACTGCTTCCAGTAGGAGTCCAGCCAGCCCTCTTGCATTTCTGTGATTCCTACCAGTCATGTTGTGATGAAGTGTCCTCTTCTGTTTTGTCCATGGTTATAGGACTTCTTTCCAGCTGTTGTTCTATTGGTAATTCCAGCTGACTTTTTCTCCAAAAACGTAATTCCAGATGTGACCTGGGAGATTGGTGTAGCTATACTTACTCCTCCGCCATCTTGCTGGAACCTCTCTTTCTTTTCTTGATGAGTCTAGTTAAAGGCTTGTCATTTTTTTTTTTTTTTCCTTTTCAAAGAACCAGCTTCTGGATTTATTGATCCTTTGAATTGTGCTTTTAGTCTCTATGTCATTTAGTTCTGCTCTGATCTTGTTAATTTCCTTCCTTCTACTTGCTTTGGGGTTTCCTTGTTGAAGCTTTTCCAGTTCTTATAGTTTTTTCTTTTTTGTTTTTTTCAGAGAGAGGGGAAGGGAGAGAGGCAGAGAGGGAGAGAGAGACATCAATGTATGGTTGCCTTTCACCTGCCTCCAGCTACAAACCTGGCTGGAGACCTGGCTTGCAACCTGGTTGTGTGCCCTGGCTGGAAATCAAACCAGCAACCTTTGGGCTCACAGTCCGGCACCTTACCCACTATGCCAACAGCCAGGGCTCAGTTCTTGTAGTTTTATGGTTGGATTGTTTATATGGCTTTTTTCTAGCCTTTTTAGGTAAGCCTGTATTGCTATGAATTTCCCCCTGAGGACTGCCTTTGCTGTGTCCCGTAGGTTTGGGGTGTTGTGAATTCATTTTCATTTGTTTCCAGAAACTTTTTGATTTCTTTTTTGATCTCATTGTTAACCCATTCATTACTTAACAGCATGTTATTCAGTCTCCATGAATTAGAATGTTCTTGTCTTTTTTTTTTTTTTTCCTTGAGGTTGATTTTCAGTTTCAAGCCATTGTGATCTGAGAAGATGCTTGGTATAATTTAAGTTTCTTTAATTTCTAGAGATTTATCTTGTGTCCTATCAAGTGGTCTATCTTTGAGGATGTTCCATGTGCACTTGAAAAGAATGTGTATTTTGCTTCTTTGGGATGAAAAAGTTCCATATATATTAGTTAAGTGCATTTCATCTAAAATGCTGTTCAGTGCCACAATATCCTTGGTGATTTTTTGAATGGAAGATCTGTCCATTGTCGATAATGAGGTATTAAAATCTCCTATGATTATTAGTACGTTGCTGTCTATATCTTTCTTTAAGTCCTCCAAGCCCTCCAAGCTATATATTTAGATGCTCCTATGTTGGGAGAATGTATATTTATAAGGGTTATAACTTCTTGCTGGATTGTCCCCTTAAGTATTATGACATTTTTTTCTCTCTCCTTATTGCCTTCATTGTAAAATCTGTTTTGTCTGATACAAGTATTGCTACCCCAGCCTTCTTTTCATGTCCATTTGCTTGAAATACAGTATTTTTCCATCCCTTCACTTTCAGTCTGTGTCAATCTTTTATTCCAAGGAGGTTTTCTTGTAGACAGCATATATGTAGGTCCTGCTTCCTTATTCATTAAACTCCCCTATGTCTTTTTATTGGTGCATTTAATCCATTTACATTGAAGGTTATTATTGAGAGGTACTTTTTCACTGACATTTTTACCCCTTTGTTGCTGTATACCTCTGTGTCATTATCTTTCTTCAGCTTTTTAAAGCAGGCCTTTTAACATCTCTTGCAATGATGGTTTGGTGGAGGTATATTCTTTTAGTATTCTTTTGTCTGGGAAACCCCTTATTTCACCTTCTATTTTGAATGAGAGCCTTGCTGGGTAGAGTATTTTTGGTTATAGGCCTTTGCTTTTTATTACTTGGAGTATTTTTTGCCATTCCCTTCTGGCCTGTATTGTTTCTATTGAGAAATTATTTGATAATCTTATTGGGGCTCCCTTATATGTTATTAGGTATTTCTCTCTTGATGCTTTTAGGATTATCTTCTTGTGTTTGAAATTTGCCATTTTAATTATGATATGTCTTGAAGTAGGCCTATTTGGGTTCATCTTCATTGGGACCCTCTGTGCTTCCTGAACTTGAGTGACCCTTTCACTTACCATTTTAGAAAAGTTTTCTGTCATTACTTTTTCAAATAAGTTTTCTATCCCTTGCTTCTCTTCTCTCTCTAGTATCCCTGTGATATGGATATTATTGTGTTTCATGTTGTTTTGCAGCTCTCTTAAAACCTCTTTATTCCTTTTCAGTCTTTTTTCATTTTGTTGCACTGGTTATTTTTTTTCATGTTGTCCTCAAATTTGCTGATGTGGTCTTCTGTTTCCTTTAACCTGCTTTGGATTTCTTCTATGGTGTTCTTCAGTTCTGAGATTGTATTCTTCATTTCATCCTGGTTTTTACTGATGATTTCTATGTCCTTTTTAATGCTGGTATAATTTTCAGTAAGTTCCTTGTAGTTGCCCTGGAGTTCTTTGTAGTTTTCTTTGAGCTTATTGAGCTCATGGAGCTTTCTTATAACCATTACTTTGAATTTCATGTCTGATAGTTTGCTTATTTCTATTTCATTTACCAGTATTTCTGGAGATTTTTACTTTCCTTTCATTGGTGTACTGTTTCTTTTTCTCTGCATTTTGGGTGTCTGTTATTGCTTATTTTTGTTGCTCATATTAATCTGCTATCACCCCCTGATTTTGTGGATTGCCCTTCTGTGGTAGGAGATTTATGGGATTCTATGGTGCAGTCTCCTAGATTTCCTCTACATGTTGCTCTTGGGGTGTCCTTTATGTCATTAACTTGGGTTGTTCAGTTGTATTTTGGCTTTGGTTTATGTGTTGCTACTTGATGAGTTCTTCACTCCAGCTGGCTGATTGACAGGCACTTCTTCTTTCCCATCTCATATACTGTTTTTGAGTTGCTCCTAAAACAGAACCACCAGTCCAGGCAAAATAACCATACCCTTAAAGATATCATCCACCCTTACACGCTCAGCTGCAAATGAGCCAGTCTTAATAAGGATGTAAATATAATAAGACTGTTATAAGAGAGGAAAGACAACTGAGTTGACTGAAATATGGAGAATTTTTGAAAGGTGCAAAGATAGTAGCAGTAATTGGTAGGGGGATGTGAGAGAGAAAGCAAACTTTATCTCATATGGAAATGAGTGGGTGGGGGGGAAGAATCAGAATGCAGCAAGAAAGTGCAAGTGAACAGTATTAAGCCTAATTAACGGTTATATATATTTATACTTGCATATGAATGCCTATATATATTGTGTAGGAGAACAAACCTACATATGTAAAAAAAAAAAAAAAAAAACTATTGTAAGGAAATTGACTTCAAAAAATAGTGAAAAGGGAAAAAATTAAAAAATATGTATGAATCCAGTTGGTGAATAAGTTTGGCACTGCACCATCAATAACATATAATCTATAATTCCTATAGGTGAGGTAAAGGTGAGAGAAAAAAGATTAAGAGATGTTTAGAAGTAAACAAAGGTGATTTGTAACTTCCCTTATTTTTATAACTGAGTTTGCAAAGATGCTGCTCCTACCTCCCTATTCACCTTCAGTGAGCACTGATTGGTCAAGGTGGAGAGAGGACAAGTGTATTTTTTGAGCAGAAAAAAAGAATGTGTAGAGTCTAATAGCACATACACATACACACACTCAAAGGATTTTAAGAGGCTGGAGAGGGTAGGAATACTTAGAGTGAGGAATGGGAATGAGTCGTAACAGGAGAGAAAGTAGAGTTTAAAACAATAGTAAGAGGAACTCAGGTGGTTAAATGAGTTGAGAGAAGGGAGGAGTAAATCATGGGATTTGAAATAAACTATAATATAAACATTATTTACTTAAAATGCAGTAAATGCAAGGACTAGAAATGGCTATTTTAACAGGATATGTTGGGGTTTTTAATTCATGTAGCTCTTGTTGTAACTCAGGTGCTTGAGGTGAGCAGAGATCCATTTCCTCAGTCTGCCTCTTTTTGTTCATTAAGTCCCTCTGCAATCTACAAACAGGCTAAGTGCCTTGAAAGGGCAGGTCCTAGCAATTTGGGGCCTGTCAGTCAGGACTGGATCCTAATGCCATGCCCTCATCCTGAGGCTCTAGTAGCTGCATACTGCTGGTTCTGCAGTGGGTGGGGGATGGGCAGTGGCCACTCTTTTCACCATTGGTTTTTCAAAGTGGGCACTGGGCTCCAAGCTCCAAGGCTAGTGGTGAGCTGCAGCTGGCTGCATAGTCTCCTAGGTGGGTTCTGCCACTGGGGGCATGTTGCTGCTTGCATGCACAGCTGATTTTCCTCTCTCACTTCTCTCTTGCTTGTTCTATGGGAAGTGGGGTTGCAGGCTCTAAAGGTGATGGGTCACTGACACTGGCTGCACAAGCTCCGAGCTCCGGTGGCTCCCTATTGTTTGTGTGCACAGCTGCTGCTTGTGCAGATTTTGTGTGGCAGGTTGTGGCTGGGGTTGGTGCCAAGCTGTGTGGGAGGAGTCCTCTCTTCCTGCTCAGGTTATGAGATGCCTCTTTGCTGGTGGTAGCTGCAGCTCTGCCTTTATGCTGCTGGCGCCTGTGCACTCCTGTGTGCTCTTGCCTGGCACAGCCAGCAGGGGATCTCTTGTCCCCAAGCTCTGGTCCTGGGATCGAGCTCCCTCTCTCTCAGCCACGGAGCGCAGCACTCACTCAGTCCCTCCCTTACAAGAGCTGAATTCCTCAATTCTCCTGTGTTTGCTGCTTAAATATCCACTCACTTGTAGTTCTCTGTGTCCTCTGGACTGTGCATCTCACAATCCAGGCACTTACTGCACTAATTCTCCGGGACTTGCATTAGTCCTGTGTTTCTTACCCTATCCTCCAGCTTCTCTGGTGCTTGAGAAAGCCGTCTGCACTGCCCACTAGTTTGCCACCATTTTCCTCCACTTTCTCCTAAAGGAACAGTTTACCACAGATTAAAATCAGGATCTCTGGCTAGTGGGAGTTTTGTGTAGGCTACAAACCATAGGAAGGGGGATAATGAGAGATGACTGTTTCAAAAATCCTTGATTACTATTTCATGAAAAAAGAGGAAAACAAGTTTCTTATAGCAGCATTTCTCCAAGAATTTAAGAAGCCAATATGCATTGGAGTATAACATTCGAGCAGAGTGTTTTTAAACCTATCTGACCATAATGCATGTATTTTAAAAGACTATTATTTGGGGCATTAGAACTGTAAAGACTCCAATTTGGATTGAATTTTTAAAAATTTAATAACACTTTTTAAAAGTTGTGGTAAAAATATGTATAACAAAACTTATTATTGTAACCATTTTTATGTGAATAGTTCAGTGGTATTAAGTGCATTCACATTGTTGTGCAACCATCACCATTGTCCAACTCCAGAAATTTTTCATATTGCAAAACTAAAACTTTATATTTACTAACAATAATTCCCCATTCCTCCCTCTTTTCTTTCTTTCTTTTTTTTTAAAGATTTTATTTCATTATTTCCAGAAAGAGGGGAAGGGAGAGAGGCAATCCAACAGAATATCCTTCTATTTTCTGTCTCTTGAGTTTGACTATCCTACTGTACTGTCTCATGTTAGAGGAATTACACAGTGTTTGTCTACTTGTGACTGACTTATTTATATCCACCCCTGCTCTCTTTTGGTTACTATTTACACGTAATATCTTCTTTCATTATATCATTTTCAACCTATTTGTGTTTCTAGATCTAAAGTGAATCTCTTGTAGACAGTATATAGTTGAGTCATGTCACAACTTTATTTTTCTCTTAAAAAAAAAAAAAGCTATTCCTTTGGTGTGGATCAGTGGATTGAATACCAGCCTGACAACCCAATGGTCACTGGTTCAATTCCCAGGCAGGGCACATACCCAGGTTCCAAGCTAGGTCTCCAGCCGGAAGCAGGTGAAAGGCAACCATACATTGATGTCAAAAAAATAATAAATAAAATAAATAAAAATACAAATAAACTATTCCATCAATCTCTGTGTTCTGTTCAGAGAATTTAGTCCATCTGCATTTAATTACTGGTAAGAAGGGACTTGTGTCGTTTTGATATTTTCTTATATAAGCCAAATGAATACAAAGTTTTCTTTGTATTTCATTTCCTGCACTACTATCTTCTTTTGTATTTAGTTGATTTTTTTTTGCAGTGAAATATTTTAATTTCCTTCCTTTGTCCTTTTGTGTTTATTCAACCATATAGCTTTTTTTTTTTTTTTTTTTTTTTGGTTACCATAGGAATTACATATGACACTCTGATTGGAATTTATAACAGCTTAACTAAAACTCTTCTCCTTTACAACTCTGTCCCTACTCTTAAGATATGTAAAATATAAATATATGGGTAATTTAAAAAGCTGCTTCTAAGATTCTCTCTTTGTCTTTGGATTGCTTGATTAAAATGTATCTTTGAATGAGTCTTTTAAGATTCATCCTACTTGAAGTTTGTTGAGCTTTTGGATGTTTATAGTCCTGTCGTTCATGAACTTTCTTTGAATAATCTTTCTGCACCTTCCTTGCTCTATCGTCTCCTTTGGAACTCTAATAATGCATATGTTGGTCCATTTTATGATATGTCATTGGTCCCTTAAGCTTTATTCACTTTTTTTCCATCTTTTTTCTTTCTTTTCCTAAGACTCAATAATTTTAATTGTCCTATCTTAAATTTCACTGTTTTTTTTTTTTTTTTTTAAATTCTGGTTGCTCAAATATGCTTTTAAATTACCCTATTAAATTCTCAATTCAAGGGGATGGACGTAATACAACAACAATAAAATTAAAAAAGAAAAAAAAAATTCCCAATTCAATTATTTTAATTTTCAGTTTTAGAATTTATTTTTAGTTTCTTTTTAGGTTTTCTATCTCTATATTGATTTTGCTCATGCATTGCTTTCTTGACTTTCTCCATGTTTTTCTTTTTTTAAAAAAATATTTTATTTATTATTTCCAGAGAGAGTGAAGGGGAGAGAGGCAGAGAGGGAGAGAAACATCAATGTATGGTTGCCTTTCACCTGCCTCTAGCCAAGGAACTGGCTGGAGACCTGGCTTGCAACCTGGTTATGTGCCCTGGCTGGGGAATCGAACCAGCAACCTTTGGGTTTGCAGGCCTGCACCTTATCCACTGTGCTACCAGCCAGGGTTCCATGTCTTTCTTTAGATCTTTGGGCATCTTTAGTACAGTGTTTTAAAGGTTTTGTTTAGTAAGTCTGCCATCTGGTCTTTCTCAGGAACAGTTTCTGATTTTTCTTTGAATGTGCTATATTTTCCTATATGCCTAATAAATTTTTGTTGAAAGCTGAACATTTAAACCTAATAATTTAGTAACACTGGAAATCTGATTTTTCATCTTCCTCAGGGTTTGCTGATTTTTTTTTTTTTTTTTTTTTTTTTTTTTTTTTTTTTTTTTTTTTTTTTTGGTTGTTGTAGGCTGTTTCTGTGCTTGGGATGAGCTTGAGATATTAATTTAAGACCTTTTTAGGTCTTTTTAAAGCCTGTGGCTTTTCCTGTGCATGTACCTTTCTTGGGCTTGCATGGTGACTTTTTAAGTTCCCTCACATATATAGTTCTTTTTGAAAGTCCTAGATTTAAATGTCTAGCTCACAAAGGGGAAAAGAAGAAAAATGAAAAAGAGGGAAAAAAGAAAAAGGGATGCTTGCCCCTTAATTCCTTGGAAGTTGCTTCAGTTGGTGGTGAAGAAGGGAGTGCAACAATGATTAACACCTGCATTTTCACATCACCAAACTCAGAAGCAAAAATCAACAATCAGAACACAGACTTACAGTTTTTGGAGGAAAGGGCCCTTATTGTCTTTACTGGCTCTCAAAGGTTTCTTGAAATTGCCTGCCATGTGGCTGAGAAGTGGGTGAATGGGTATGTGATGCCATGCTGGGAGCTGAAGTTGGCTGAAATTAACCACAATTTACTGTCCATGTTTTCTGCTGGAAGTTGCAAGCCTTGGAATAGATTCCAGGGATGAAATATAGTTATATCAACTATATCCATATTATGATATGTCACAGGTCCCTTAAGCTTTATTCACTTTTCTTCCATCTTTTTTCTTTCTTTTCCTAAGACTCAATAATTTCAATTGTCCTATCTTTTATAAGTTGAAGCCTTCAGAAATAATGGCATTTGCAGTGCTCAGCCAGTCCCCAGAGTAGAAATTATTACGTCTACTAAGGTGAGGTAAAAAATAAAAATCTCTAGGATTTAAATACTTTTGTAGAATAGTATTTTTTGAACTTGTGGTTGGCTTCCTACGTGGTCCTAAACTAACCACTGAACTTTTTAAGAGTCTGTTGAGGTAGAGATTAGGTATGTTCACATTTCAATAATAAAGTTTACTATAGCATTAATTCCTTTTCCCAAGTATCCCCAATTTGGGGGCCTTCATAACTGGAAATGTCTATTTCCCCTATCTGTTTGAAAGGAATCTCATCGAATTTACATGTTAATATGAGAATATCATATAGTTTAGTAGTTTGCAACTTCCATCGAAATTGGTCTTCATTCTCAGCATCTTTTTTAACCTAAGGATTGACTGATTTCACAACACACCCATGACCAGTTGGTGGCAATTTAAAACATAGATTGCTAACAAAATCTATATATTACATACCCACAAATAAGCACATATAACAGTGAATAAGAAAGATGGTGTGTCTTCTATGTATTACACATCCACATTTTCTTACTTCTTTCTTCTTCCTTAACTGAATTTGATTTTTCTGTGTTACTGCAAGTAACCTGATTTTCCCATAGTGTGAAATGATTCTAATTTAAGAAAACGTAACCTGCAGTAATGCAGATACAAGTAATATACAGAATTATACCTTATTTAGTAAAATGTATTTATAACTAGATCACTTTAATTCATTCATAAGTTAAAGTTGTTTTTATCCATTCAGCTGCCCTATGTCTTTTGATTGGTGCATTTAGTCCATTGTACCTGTGTTCCTATCTGTCTCTCTGTTTCTTCATCTTCTTAAAGCAGACCCTTTAGCATCTCTTGCAATGCTGGTTTGGTGGAGATGTATTCTTTTAGACTTCTTTTGTCTGGGAAACCCCTTATTTCACCTTCCATTTTGAATGAGAGCCTTGCTGGGTAGAGTATTCTTGGTTGCAGGCCTTTGTTTTTCATTGCTTGAAATATTTTTTGCCATCCCCTTCTGGTTTGCATTTCTGTTGAGAAATCAGCTGATAATCTTATGGGAAACCCCCTTGTATGTTATTAGCTGTTTCTCTCTTGCTGTTTTTAGGATTCTCTCTTTGTCTTTCAAATTTGCCATTTTTATGATGATGTGTCTTGGAGTGGGCCTGTTTGGGTCCATCTTCCTTGGGACCCTCTGTGCTTCCTGAGTTTGCATGACATTTCCTCTCCTCAAGTTAGGGAAGTTTTCTGTCATTACTTTTTCAAAGAGGTTTCCTATCCCTGTTCCTCTTCTACTCCTTCTGGTATCCCTATGATACTAATGTTATTACGTTTCATGTTGTCCTGCAGCTCTCTTAAAACCTCTTCATTCTTGTTCAGTCTTTTTTTCATTTTGTTGCACTGCCTGGGAAATTTTTCTACATTGACCTCCAGTGCGATGATCTGATCCTTTGCTTTCTCTAGCCTGCTTTTGATTTCTTCTACTGGGTTCCTCAGTTCAGAAATGGTATTTCACATTTCCTTCTGGCTCTTATTGATTGTGTCTATGTCCTTTTTAATGCTGGTTCTTAATTACTTAATTACTTAGTTCTCAGTAAGTTCCTTGTAGCTTCCCTGGAGTTCTTCATAGTTCCCCTGGAGTTGTTTGTAGTTTTCTTTGAACTCACTGAGTTCATTGAGCTTCTCTATCATCATTATTTTGAATTCCATGTCTGATAGGGTGCTTGCCTCTGTTTCATTTTGCACTCTTTCTGGGGATTCCTCCTTTCCATTTGCTGAGGGTTTATTTCTTTTTCTTCCCATTTTAGGTGGTTCTTGTTTATTTCTGCTCCTTAGATTGGTCTGCTTTGACTTACTGTCTTAGTAGTGTGACCTTCTATGGTGTAGAGGTACACTATTTTTTACTTTCTGGATCTGTGCTTGATGACATCAGTTTGTGTCCCAGTATGGGCCTAGTTAGCCAGTTGGAGACTACCAGAGAGTCACTGTCTTTGTCTCCTTTAATTGTTAATCCAATCAGTCTGTGAGCAGTGGTCAGGTTTAGGCACCTCTGGGAGGGGCAGATGAATTCAGTTCTTAATCCAATCAAACTGATCTGAGGTCAGGTTTAGGCACTGCTGGATGGGGTGAATTAATTCCTATGGGTGGGGCTGTGGCTTCCCCTCAGGCTCCCCACCCTTTGGAGAAGAGTGGTATGCTGGCTGTATGGGGGATGGGTCAGCACTGGACTCGGGCTGCTCCCTCAAATCTCCCACTAAAGCCACTTACCCAAACTTCCCCCAAGTTTCTCTAGTCCATTGTGCCCTTTCTGTGCTGGAGCCCAGGGCAGGTGGGTGTCTCTGTATTTTCGCGCATGATCCCTTTAAGAACTCAGTCTCTCTGTCAAGCTGGCTAAACCTGGTGGCTCTCTGCTTTTCACAGCTAGGTGCTGTTTTCCTCTCAGCTCTGTTGCTATAGGCTGGGAAGCCCACTTGGAAGTTTAGATCCCACCTTTCTCAGTTGGAGCTCCCAGCTGCTGAGAGGCTTCTCTATCTCTTCATCTGCAGCTTGTGGGAGCTCCACCAGTCCTCTTGCATCTCCACACTTCGGGCAGTGCACTTCCTACCAGTCAAGTTGGGATGAATCGGCTCTTCTGTCCTGTCCCTGTTAGTAAGACTTCTCTCCAGTTGGTGTTCTGGTGATTATTCCAGATGATTTCTCCCCAATTAAGTTGTAATTCCAGTTTGGTGTTGGGAGGAGATTGGTGTAGCTCCACTTACTCCTCTGCCATGTTGGTTCTCAGAAAGCAGATTTTATTATTTTTAGACAGAGAGGAAGGGAGAGATGCAGAGAGGGAGAGAGACACCAATGTATGGTTGCCTTTCACTTGCCTCCAGCCATGGGCCTGGCTGGAGACATGGCTTGCAATCTAGTTATGTGCCCTGCCTGGGAATTGAACCAGCGACCGTTTGATTTGCAGTATGACACCTTATCCACTGTGCCACTAGCCAGGGCTATCAGCACCAACCTTGATGGACTCACTCATAGGCAGTCTTTTCTTTAAGTGTATTTTCATGAAATGGCAAATAATAATACTGTCAGTTAATATTTGCTGGGTACTTACTATGTGTATGATATTTTGCTGAGTACTGGATTGTCTGATTCCTGAAACAGAATGCTTGACCATTGCCTGGTTTGTTCCTTTATCAATATTTAGTACATAGCATTGTGTGGGAAAAACTGTCATTTTTTCCCCAACAGATTTACTGTCCTCTTTTCCCTGAAAACATGGCTGACTAGTTGGAGATTGTTTCCTAACATACTCTATGACTAGATATGGCCATGTAACTAAATATTCATCAATGAAATATGAGAAATTCTCATGATGCTTCTTAGAAAGAAATCCCTTTCCTAGGACTTCCACTCTCTCCCTCATCTCTCAGATGGAGATGGAGGAGGAACATAATTGTGTAACCGCAAAACCACCTGCCAAAATTGGTGCTATTGGTGAGAAAGAAATAAACTTCCATGTATTAAAAGCCACTGTATTTAGAAACATATTTGCCACAGCAGGCAAAACATTACCTAAACAATTTACATTTAGGTTATATGTTTTCTCCATACTACAGAGAGGGCAGGAATATACACCAAATTAATCTCTTTGTATATTTGGTCTGGCATAGTATCTAGGGCATACTATGTACTCCAGAATCAATGCTCTTGTTAAATGAGTACTTGAATAAGTTGTTACTGCTTATATTATTGAAAATGTCTATGAAAAATGTTGTAACATTGCAATCGATGCAGGTATACCTGGAAAGGGAAAAAACACTAGTCCTTGCCAAGAACTGAAAACAGAATGCAGAACTGATAGCATTCTCATAGCACCAGGGGATACATATAATTTGATTTCAGTTGGTTCATACAGTTGCTATAAGTATGGTTGCAAGTGCTAGGAAGGCCTGGCCAAGGAGACCTTATGAATGCCATCAGTAAATTACCATCTACCACGGTACTTAAACTGTAGGATGTTGCAAAATGCCAGCTCATTCTTTTCTCTAGCACATTCCCTTGGTCAATACAGTATTAGGCCCTGGCTGGTAGCATAGTGGATAAGGTGCTGGACTGCGAACCCAAAGGTGAGTGGTTCAATTCTCAGCCAGGGCAACATAACCAGGTTGCAAGCCAGGTCTCCAGCCAGGTTTGTAGCTGGAGGCAGGTGAAAGGCAACCATACATTGATGTTTCTCTCCCTCTCTGCCTCTCTCCCTTCCCCTCTCTCTGAAAATAATAAATCAATTCTTTAAAGAAATCATCCAGCATTAAATTTTGGGATGCAAATATGGCAGTTGTATTGCCCATCAACATCATCTGTTGTCATCTGTGTGCTGCCAGCGTGACAGCTGGGGAAGAGCAGAATCAAGTTGACTGGCAGAATGTTTTACATCTAATGAGTTTGTGCACAATAATAGTATAATAAATAAGACTCTAGAGAAACCCAGCTATTACTTGCATTCCAAAAGTGAGATATGGCCTTACCAGAAGTTCACAGAGCCATCTGTCATCAAATATTAGTCTGTGTCAATGGCTGGCCTGGCCTGAGGAAATGAAAAACATCAGTGGAGGGAGATAAGTGACAACCATGTTGTTCCAAAAAATGTTAATGAAGCTACCTTAAGGAGCCAGAAATTTCCAGATGATTTTGATATACATATATAAACCCACCATCAAAAGCAGTTAGACTTGAATCTTGGTTGCTGAATGCTAATAAATCTCTTCATTGGATGAGTTCAACTTCTGTCACTTGGAGTACATTCTTAAGTCATATAATCTTTATTTGCTTGGATCTGGGCCTAGAATTATTGATGTCTTCTTTAATATGTTTTTGCTAGTTTGATGCATCAAAATCTGATTGTCACCAACATGCTCTGCTGATGACACAACTGCTAGTGAAAGGAATAATGAAAGTGGATAAAAGAATGAGAACTGAATGAAAGCTGTTAGATTGTGGTTTTTGGTTTCCCTCACTTTTTGTTAAGGAAAAAAAGGAAACTCACTAGCTGGCACAAATAGAGAACTGGGCCTAAAAACTCTCAGCAGTCAATAACACAGCTAAATGCTGAGAGTATTAAACCACATAGTAATGAGGAATATTTGGGAGAACATAGTAGCTTGTTGAGCATTTAAAAAGAAAATGAAATTAGAAAAGCAGTTCAATAAAACAAAAAGTTCAATGATAGCCAAATTCCAGTGTCAGCAAATGTGGGAAATTTTCTAGGTTTTATCTGTGTAAGGTTTTCAGCCAAGACTGGCCCATAAACTGGTGGTGTTTATTTTATGCCTGGAGAATGTCCTTCCCCACTATTGATGAGAGACCCTGCATAGGCCTCTTTTGGGAGTTACAAGGAATTAAGTGAGGTCTACTCTGATGTTTCAAACTCAAAGAATTCACCTCTAAACATATAGTTATATTATAATAGTCTACCCCGGTGTATTCCAGGATGAGTACCGGTAGATATTTACAATGGGGATGGTAGCACTGTGCTCAACGTCTGTTCTGGCCTCTTGTAGTATGTGTTGCTCCTCACTGGAACAAGATGTCTCACAGAGACATCAGTTATCAGAGCCTGAAAAGCTCAAAATTACATTTTCTAGACTCCCTTGAAATTTTGTTCTGATTTATTTAAGTCCTACCAAGCACATGTACTTTTATGAGATGGAGAGAGTTTGTTTCATTATAGTAGCTGGGAATGGGGTGTTCTTGTTAAATGCATACAAAGTTTCAGTTGTACAAAATGAAGAGTTCTGGAGATAGTGGTGACAGTTGCACAACAGTGTGAATGCACTTAATGCTACTGAACTATACATTTTAGAATTGTTAAGATGGTAAATTTTATAAGTTTTTACCATGATTTGTTTAAAAATTAGAAAATCATTCCACTGTTGTGCACATATAAAAAGGAAAATACTGTTCAGCTAAAGAAAATATCAGCAAAATTCAAAGGGAACCAACTGTATGGGAAAACATAATTGCCAATGATACCTCAGACAAGGGTCTGATCTCCAAAATATATAAAGAACTAATGCGACTCAACAGGGAGACAGACAGCCCAATTAAAAAATGGGCAAAGGATCTGAACAGACAACTCACTGAGGAAGATATACAAAGGGCCTAGAGTCATATGAAAGAATGCTCAACATCACTAGTCATCAGAGAGATGCAAATTAAAACCACAATAAGATACCACCTCACACCTGTCAGAATGGCAATCATCAACAAATCAACAAACAACAAGTGTTGGCAAGGATGCGGGGCAAAGGGAACTGTCGTACACTGTTGGTGGGAATGCAGGCTGGTGCAGCCACTGTGGAAAACAGTATGGGGTTTCCTTAAAAAACTAAAAATGGAACTGCCTTTTGATCCAGCAATTCCACTACTTGGACTATACCCAAAGAATCCTGAAACACCAATTCATAAGAACCTATGTACACGTATGTTCATAGCGGCACTATTTACAATAGCCAAGTGCTGGAAACAGCCTAAGTGCACATCAGTGGATGATTGGATCAAAAAACATTGGTACATTTACACAATGGAATACTATACAGCAGAAAGAAAGAAGGAACTTGTACCCTTTGCAACAACATGGAGGGAACTGGAGAGTATTATGCTTAGTGAAATAAGGCAATCAGTGAAGGACAAATACCATATGATCTCACCCATTATAGGACAATAATGAACAAAACTAACAACAAGCAAAACAGAACCAAATATATGAATACAGTGAATAGGCCTTTAGTGGTCAGGGGGAAGGGGGTTGTTGGGAGAGGGGGCACAGAAGCGAGGAAGGGGAGCAGTTTAGACAAGAACCTAGTATAAAGGAACCATGGACACGGACAGCAGGTGGGATTGACTTTGGGGGGAATAGGTGGGTGGGGAGGGGGACAGAGGGGAGCAAAAAGGGGATGGATGTAATACAGCAACAATAAAATTTTTAAGAAAAAGGAAAATATAGGCCAATTAAACAAGCATTATTCCCTAAAACTCCATGTATAGACTCTACCTCTTCTAAATCAACTTTTGATTCAGTCACTGACGTCAGTGTTTTCCCATGTTGTTATTCTCTGTACCATGAAGGGTGTTGGTAATACAGCATTTAAGGGAGCTCCACTACAGTCTCCAGGACTCCCGTTCGGCAAGTGTTAAAGCAGCAACATAGGCAATGACACGTATATCCCAACAGGATACACTATAATTTCACAGTTGTTTAAATGTAGGAAAAAAGTGTGTGTCAGCAACAATGAAATATTTTCCTTGCATTTTATTAGCTAGTGGACTGAAAGATCTTAAAATGAGATGGCCAATCTGCCCTCTCTAAATGAAAATTTCCTCCCTTATTTATAGCTCTTCAATGGTTTCCAAACATGGACGAAAGGAAGAAGGTCCAATTCCTTCGTATGGAGAAGAAACTTTTCATGACCTGTTTCTTTTAAAAACTATGAAGCCCTGGCTGGTGGCACAGTGAGTAAGGTGCCAGCCTGTGAACCCAAAAGTCGCTGGTTCGATTCCCAGCCAGGGTACATAACCAGGTTGCAAGCCAGGTGTCCAGCCAGATCCCTAGCTGGAGGCAGGTGAAAGGCAACCATACATTGATGTTTCTCTCCCTCTTTGCCTCTCTCCCTACCCCTCTCTCTGAAAATAATAAATAAAATCTTTTAAAAATATTTTTTAAATAAAAAATAAAATAAAAATTATGAGCTATTTTAAATATACAAAAATGTAGTGAACAACATAACAAAAATAACATGAAGCCACCACACAGATTTGACAAATATTTGACAAGTGTTGGCATTGGCTGTATTTACCTAAAAAATTTGTTTTTATTCAAAAGAAATAAGCTCTTATTAATTCATTGAAGTCCTTTCCTTTTTTCTTTCATTTTTTGTTCTATTACAGTTGTCCCAATTTTGCACCTGTTGCTCTCCACTACCCTGTCCCCCAACTCCTACAGTCAATCCCTGCCCTGTTGTCCATGTCAGTGGGTCATTTATATTAGTCAAGGGTTCCTTAACAAAACCCTTCCTTTCTTTTACCCCTTCTCCCTCTCACTTCTCTCTCACTCTCTCTGGTCACTGTCATTATATTCCTTGTTTCCATGCCTCTGGTTTTATTCTGCCTGTTTGTTTGCTTTGTTTATTAGGTTTCTCTTATAGGTAGGATCTTATGGTATTAGTCTTTTGCTTCCTGGCTTATTTTATTTTGGGGGGAAGGGGATGACTAAAGACACTTTATAGCCGGGAATGGGTGGTGATAGGATTTATTATTATTTAATTATTTTAAACTATTTTTAATTGATCATGCTGTTACATCTGTCCCAATTTCTTCTCCCTTTGCTCCCCTCCACCAAGCACCGATCTGCCTCCAGCAATCCCACTCCACTTAGTTCATGTCCATGGATCAAGCATGTGAGTATTTTGGCTTTATCTTTTCCTGTACTGTTCTTAACATCTCCCTGTCTATTCTGCAACTGTGCTTCTTAATCCCTGTGCTTTTCTTCCCTTCTTCCCCTTCCCCCTCCCAGCTGACATGCCTCCAAATATTCTCCCTGCCTTTGATTCCGTTCTCTCTCTGGTTGCCTGAGTAGCTCTCTCTGGTTGCCCGAGTAGTTTTTGTTTTAATTTTTTACATTCTATTGTTGATAATTGTGAGCTTGTTGTCTTTTTAATGTTCATAATTTCGATCCTCTTTCTTAAGTCCCTTTAACATTTCATATAATAATGGATTGGTGATGATGAACTCCTTTAGCTTTACCTTGTCTGGGAAGCATTTTATCTGCCCTTCCATTCTGAATGATAGCTTTGCTGGATAGAGTAACCTTGGTCATAGGTCCCTGCTTTTCATCACTTTGAATACTTCTACCAGGCCCTTCTTGCCTGCAATGTTTCTTGTGAGCAATCAGCTGATAGTCTTTTAGGAACTCCTTTGTAGGTAACTCTTTTTTATCCTCTCACTGCTTTTAAGATTCTTTATCTTAAAAGATGTGTGTGTCTTGGTGTGGTCCTCCTGGGGTCTAGCTTACTTGGGGCTCTTTATGCTTCATGGACTTGTATGTCTATTTCTTTTGCCAAATTAGGGAAGTTTTCCTTCATTATTTTTTTACATCAGTTTTCAACTTCTTGCTCTTCTTCTCCTTCTGGCAACCCTATGCTTCCAATATTGGCATGTTTAAAGTTGTTTCAGGGGTTCCCATGCCTCTCCTCACTCTTTTATTTTTTATTAATTTATTGTTGTTGTGTTACAGTTGTTTCATTTTGTCCCCCATTGCTCTCCCCTGACTACTGGCCCTCTCCCACAGTCAGTCCCCATATCATTGTCTATGTCCATAGGTCTTTCACATTAGCTCCTTGACTAAACCACATCCCTTCTCTCCCTTCATCTTCCTCTACCCCTCCCCTCTGATCACTGTCAATGTTCCTTTTTTCCATGTCTCTGGTTCCATTGTGCTCATATGCTTGTTCTATTCATTAGTTTTCTATATCAAGTGAGATCATATGGTATTTGTCTTATGCGGCCTGGTTTATTTCACTAAGCATGGTACTCCCCAGTTCCAACCATGCTATTGCAAAAGGTATGAGTTCCTTCTTTCTTTCTGCTGTGTAGTAGTCCGTTGTGTAAATGTACCAAAGTTTTTTTTATCTATTCATCCTCTGATGGGCATTTTGGCTGTTTCTAGCCAAAAGTGCTGTTTCTAGTAATTAGCCATTGTGAATAGTGCTGCTATGAACATAGGGGTGCACAGCTTCTTCTGAATTGATGTTTCAGGGTTCTTTGGGTATAATTCTAGCAGTGGAATCGCTGGGTCAAAAGGCAGTTCTATTTTTATCTTTTTGAGGAAATTCCATACTTATTTCCATAGTGGCTGCACCTGTTTGCATTCCCACCAATAATGCACCAGGGTTCCCTTTTCTATACATCCTTGCCAGCACTTATTGTTTGTTGATTTGTTAATAATGGCCATTCTGAAAGGTATGAGGTGGTATCTCATTGTGGTTTTAATTTGCATCTCTCTAATGGCTAGTGATGTTGAGCATTTTTTCATATGCCTATCGACCCTTTATATGTCCTCCTCAGAGAAATATCTGTTCAGGTCCTTTGCCTATTTTTTAATTGGGCTCTCTGTCTCCCTGGTGTTGAATAGTATATGCTCTTTATATTTTTGGAGATCAAACTCTTATCTGAGATAACATTAGCACATATGTTTTCTCATATGGATGGTTCCCTTTTTAGTTTGCTGATGTTTTCCTTAGCTGAGCAGAAACTTTTACTTTGATGTAATCCCATTTGTTTATTTGTTCCTTTATTCCCCTTGCCCCTGGAGAAATATTGGTGAAAATATTGCTGTGTGGGATATCTGATATTTTACTTCATGTGTTTTCCTCTAGGACTTTTATAGTGGCACTGCTTATGTTTAAGTCTTTTATCTATCTTGAGTTTATTCTGGTATATGGTGTAGGTTGGTGGTCTCTTTTTATTTTTTTGCATGTACTTGCCCAGTTCTCCCAAGACCACTTGTTGAAGAGGCTATTGTCACACCCTTTTATGCTCCTTCCCCCTTTCTCAAAAATTAGTTGGCCATAGAGACCTGGGTTTATTTCTGGGCTCTTTATTATGTTCCATTGATCTATATGTCTGTTTTTACACCAGCACCCTGTTTTGATTCCAATGGCTTTGTAATATAGTTTGATATCTGGTATTGTGAGTCCTCCTACTTTATTCTTATTTCATAAGATTGCTGAGGCTATTTGGGGTTGTTTCTGGCTCCATATATATTTTTGAAAAATTTATTCTAAATCTGAAATATGTATTTGTATTTTAATAGGCATCACATTGAATCTATAAGTTGCTTTGGGTAGTATGGTTATCTTAGTGATATTAATTCTTTCCATCCATGAACATGGTATATGCTTCCTTTTATTTGTATATTTGTTGATTTCTTTCTTCAGTATTCTATAGTTTCCAAGTATAGGTCTTTTACCTCTTTGGTTAAGTTTATTCCTAGGTACTTTATTTTTCTTGTTGCTACAGCAAGTGGGATGTTGTCTAGTTTCTCTGTCTCTGATATTTCATTGTTGGTGTACAAAAATGTCTTCAATGTCTGGATATTGACTTTGTATTTAGCTATTTTACTAAATTTGCTTATTAGGTCAAGTAGGTTTTTGGTGGAGTCTCTAGGGTTATCTATGTACATGATCATGTCATCTGTAAACAATTACAATGTTACTTCCTCTTTTCCAATTTGGATATCATTGATTCTTTTTTCTTGTCTAATTGCTGTGGTTAAAACTTCCAAAACTGTGCTGAATAGAAATGGAGAGAGAGGACACACTTTTCTTGTTCCTGATCTTAAGGGGAAGGCTTTTAGATTTTTCCTATTGAGTATGATGTTGGCTTCAGGTTTCTCATATATGGCTTTTATTATGTTGGTGTATGCTACCACTATTCCCAATTTGTTGAGCATTTTTATCATACATGGGTGCTGTACTTTATTAAATGCTTTTTCAGCATCTATTAATATGATTATATGGTTTTTGTCTTTCACTTTGTTTATGTGGTATATTACATTTACTGATTTATGAATGTTTTATCATCCTTGCATCCCTGAAATGAATCCCACTTGATCATGTGGTATGATCTTTATAATGTATTGCTGGATCTAGTTTGCCAGTATTTTTTTGAGGATTTTAGAACCTATGTTCATTAGTGATATTGGCCTGTAGTTTCTTTCTTTGTTTTGTCTTGACCTGTTTTGAGGATTAAAATAATACTGGCCTCATAGAAAGAGTTTGAGAGTCTTCTCTCCTCTTGGATTTATTGAAATAAGTTAAGAAGGATAGGAGTTAGTTCTTCTCTAAATGTTTGGTAAAATTTGCCTGTGTAGCCATCAGGTTTGGGCCTTTTGTGTACTGGGAGTTTTTTGATTACTGCTTCAATTTCACTAGTTGTTATCAGTCTATTCAGGCTTTCTTCCTCTTCTTGATTCAGTTTTGGAAGATTATACATTTCCAGAAATTTGGCCATTTCACTCAGGTTGTCAAATTTTTGCCATATAGTAATTTCTGTTCATAGTAATTTTTTACAACCTTTTGTATTTCCATGATATCAGTTGTGATTTCTCCTCTGTTGTTTCTGATTTTATTTGGGTCATCTCTCTTTTTTTGTTGATGAGTCTGATTAAAGTCTTACTGATTTTGTTTATCTTTTCCAAGAACCAGCTCCTGGATTTATTGATCCAGTTATTCTTTTAGTTTCTATGTCATCTAATTTTGCTCTGATGTTAATTATTTCCTTCCTTCTACTTACTCTGGGCTTTGTTTGTTGTTGCTCCTCTAGTTCTTGCAGCTTCATGGTTAGGTTGTTTGAGCTTTGTCTAACCTTTTTAGGTAGGCCTGTATTGCTATGAACTTCCCTCTGAGGATTGCCTTTGCTGTGTTCCATAGGTTTTGGGCTGTTGTGTATTCATTGTCATTTGTTTCCAGAAAATGTTAATTTCCTCTTTGATCTCATTGTTAAACTATTCATTATTTAATAGCATGTTATTCAGTTCTCCATGAATTAGAATGTTTTTGTTTTTTTTCCTCATGTGGTTGGTTTCTAGTTTTAAGCCATTGTGATCTGAAAAGATGCTTGATATGGTTTCATTTTCTTGAATTTATGGAGGCTTGTTGTTTGTTCTACCATGTGATCTATCTTTAAGGATATTCCATGTGCATTTGAAAAGAATGTGTATTTTGCTACATTGGGATGAAAGATTCTGTATGTATCAATTAAGTCTTATTTGTTCTAGAATGTCGTTTAATGCTATGATATCCTTGGTGTTTTTGTTTTTGTTTTTGCTTGGAATATCTGTTCATTGTTGATAATGGAGTGCTAAAATCCCTGACTATGAATGTGTTGCTGTTGTTATTTTTCTTGAAGTCCTCCAAGATTTTCCTTATATATTTGGGTGCTCCTATGTTGGGTGCATATATGTTTAAAAGGGTTATATCTTCTTGACGAATTGTTTCCTTAAATATTATGAAATGTGTTTCTTTGCCTCTTTATGGTTTTTGTGTGAAATCTATTTTGTCTAACATAAACATTGCTACCCTTGCTTATTTTTTTCATGTTGATTTGCTTGAATTATTTTTTTCATCCCTTCACTTTTAGTCTGTGTAGATCCTTGTTCTGAGGGGTGTCTCTCGTAGACAACATATATATGTGTCCTGCTTTCTTATCCATTCAGGTACCCTATGTCTTTTGATTGGAGCATTTATTCCATTTGCCTTTAAGGTTATTGATAGGTACTTATTCATATCATTTTCCCCCTTTGTACTGGTGTTCCCCTCTCTCTCTCTCTCTCTCTCTGTTTCTTCATTTCTTAAAGCATACACTTTAGCATCTCTTGCGATGCTGGTTTGGTGGAGACATATTCTTTTAGTCTTCTTTTTTTTCCTTGCAAAACTGCATACTTTACTTTCCATTTTGAATGAGAGCCTTGCTAGATAGAGTAGTCTTGGTCATGGTATTTGTTTTTCCTTGCTTGGAACATTTTTTTGCCATTCCCTTTTAGCTTGTAGTGTTTCTGTTGAGATATTAGCTGATAACCTAATCAGAGCCCCCTTGTATGTTATTAGTTGTTTCTCTCTTGCTGCTTTTAGGATTCTCTCTTTGTCTTTGAAATTTGCCATTTTCATTATGATGTGTCTTGGAGTAGGCTTGTTTGGGTTCATCTTCACTGGGACCTTTTGTGCTTCCTGAATTTGCATGAGTTTTTCTTTCATCAAGTTAGGGAAGATTTCTGTCATTACTCTTTCAAACAAGTTTTCTACCCCTTGCTCCTCCTTGTCTTCTTCTGGTACCCCTATTATACAGATAGTATTATATTCCCTGGTGCCCTGAAGTTCTCTTAGAACCCCTTCATTCTTTTTCAGTCTTTTTTCATTTATTTGGACTGTCTGGGAATTTTTTTCTACATTGCTCCCCAACTCACTGATCCAATCCTCTGCTTCATCTATCCTGCTTTTGAATCCTTACACTTTCTTCAATTCAGACATTGTATTCTTCATTTCTTCCTGGCTCCTATTGTTAGTTTTTATGTCCTTTTTAATGCTTGTGTAGTCTCAGTAAGTTCCTTGTAGCTTCCCTGGAGTTCTTTGTAGTTCCTCTGAAGTTATTTGTAGTTTTCTTTGAGCTGGCTAGGCTCATTGAGTTTCTCTATTATCATTATTTTGAATTCCATGTCTTACAGTTCGCTTGTCTACCTTTCAGTTAACAGTGGTTCTGGGGATTTCTCCTTTCCTTTTGATGAGGAGGAATTGTTTATCCACCCCACTCCCCAATTTAAATGACTCTTCTTGTTTTTTTCTGCTTATTAGTTTGATATGCTTTGATTTCCTATCTTTGTGGTTTGACCTTCTGTGTTAGGAGACCTGTGGTTTTTAGTGGTGTAGTCTCCTTTATCTCCTGAACATGGTGCTCTTGGGATGCCTTTTATGCCATTTATTTGGGGCTATCTGGTTGTATTTGGGTTTGGTTGCTGTGTTGTTCTTTGGTGGGTTCTTCCCTCCAGTAAGCTGATGGTGAGTCACTCCACCAACCAGGTCTTATGTACTGTTGTAGAGGCACACTTTTTTCACTTTCTCGATTTACCCTTGGTGACATCAGATCATGTCTCAGGCTAGGGCTAGGCAGACTGTTTGACACTACCAGAGATTCACTCTCTTTGTTTGTCTTTTTCAGTTGTTAATCTAATCAATTTGTGATCAGCTGTCAGGCATAAGCACCAGGGTTTGGGAAGATTAATTCCTGTGGGCAGAGCTATTGCTTTTCCTCAGGCTGACCCCACTTGAAGAAGAGCGGTCTGCCTGTGGCATGGGGGATCAATCAGCATTGGGACCCTGTTGGCTGCTCCCTTATTTCTCTCCTCAAAGTCACCACCCCAAACACCCCTTAAGCATCTCTAGTTCTCTCTGCCTTCCCTCTGCTGGAGACCAAGGTAAGCGGGTGCCCATGTATTTTAATGTATGGTCCCTTTAATAACTCTCTGTGTCCCCACCTATCTCTCTCAGGCTCATACAACCCCATGGCTTTTTCCTTTTCACACCTGGATGGTATTTTACTCTCAGCTTTGTTGCTGTATGCTAGGAAGTACAGCTGGGTGTTTAGACCCCATCAATCTCAGGTGGAACCCCCAGCTGCTGAGATGTTTTTCTGTGCTTTCAGCTGCTACCCGTGGGAGCCCAGCCAGCCCTCTTATGTCTCTGCAATTCCTACCAGTCATGTTGTGATGTCTTCTGTTCTGTCTATGGTTGTAAGGCTTCTCTCCAGCTAGTGTTCTGTTAGTTATTCTGGATGATTTCTCCACAATTAAGTTGTAATTCCAGAATGGCCTTGGAAGGAGATTGGTGTAGTTCCACCATCTTCCAATTGCCACACTTTTATATCTATGTTCCTTTCTCTGTTTCTTCTTCTTCTTAAAGCAGGCCATTTAAAATTTCTTGCAATGCCGGTCTGAGGTTAATAAACTCCTTTAGCTTTTTTGTTTTGTTTTCTTTCTTTTTTGTCTAGAAAGTTCTTCATATTTTATTTTATGTATTTAATTTATTTATATTTTCAATCTTATTTATATATATTTTAGATTTTATTTATTTATTTTTAGAGAGAAGGGAAGGGATGGAGAAAGAAAAGGAAAGCAACATCAATGTGTGGTTGCCTCTTTTGTACACCCAAATGGGGATCTGGCATGCAACCTAGGCATGATTGGGACTTGAACTAGAAACCATTTGGTTTAGCAGGCCTGTGCTAAAGCCACTGAGCCACAGCAACCAGGGCTCACCTTCAATTTTAAATACTAGCCTTGCTGCATAAAGTAGTTTCAGTTGCAGACCCTTAACTTTCATTACTTTGAATACTTCATGCTAATTCCTTTTAACCCAAAGTGATTCTCTAAAGAATTTAGCTGATAGCCTCATGGTGGCTCCCTTGCAGGTAACTAACAGTTTCTCTTTTGATGTTTTTAAGATTCTCTCTTTGTCTTTAAGCTATCATTTTAATTATGATGTTCTTGGTGTGGGTGTCTTTAGATTCCTCTTTTTTTTTTTTAATTTTTATTGTTGTTGTATTACATCCATCCCCTTTTTGCTCCCCTGTCCCCCTCCCCACCCACCCATTTCCCCCAAAGTCAATTCCACCTGTTGCCCATGTCCATGGTTCCTTTATATTAGGTTCTTGTAGATTCCTCTTGAATGTGATTCTCTGTCCTTCCTAAAGCTGTCTGACTTTTTCTTCACCAGTATAGTGAAGTATTCTGTCATTATTTCTTCAAACAGGTTTTCTACCTTCTTTTCTCTTTCTTCTTCTTCTGGCACCCCTATGAAGTGAATATTGTTATGGTTCCTGTTGTACCAAAGTTACCTTAAGCTATCTTCATTCTTTTACATCTTTACTTTTTGTTGTTCTGACTATTTTTCACTATGATGTCTTCCAAATCATTGATTTAACACACTGCTTCATCTATTTTGCTTTTAATACCTTCTAGTGTATTCTTAATTTCAGATACTGTATTAATCATTTCCAACTGGTTCTTTTCCATAGTTTCTATGTCCTTTTTCATGCTGATATAGTTCCCACTAAATTCCTTATAGTTCTTGCCAAGTTTCTTGAGCATTCTTATAACAATTAATTTGAACTCTATGTCTGAGAAACTGCTTGCCTCAGTTTCATTTAGCTTTTTTACTGGAGAATTTTCTTCTTGTTTGGGGAATGTTTCTTTGTCTCCCCATTTTAGCTGTCTCTGTATTTGTTTCTATGTATTAGATAGATCTGCTTTGAGTCCCAGTCTTCTTGGTATGGTCTTATGTGGTGGGGTAACCCAGTGGGGCAATCCCTTTGATCTCCTGAGTTAGATGCTCTAGGAATATTTGTTGTACAGGTTATGTGGGCTCTCCTGCTATAATTCGGTCTTGATTGTTGTTGGACTCTTTGTTGGTGGTTTCTCCCCTCTGGCTGGCTGACTGAGAAGCTCAACCCCAACCAAATTTGCAAGCTGTTGTATAGGAATTGGCAGAACAAAACATCAGAAAACAAAACGAAAACAAGCAATCCCTCAACAACAAATAATTTAACAACAGAAGCGCAAAGAATAAGAAAAGAGAAAAAAAGGTAGAGTAGTCCAATACAAAAAATAATGAGAAAAGAAAAAATGATTATGAAAAGAGAGAAGGAAGAGAAACAATATAAATAAGGAACAGTAAGAGAAAAATGGGAAAAAAGAAGATAGAAAAAGAGAGAATAAAAAATTAAAAGGAAAGAAGAAAATAGCAAGAAAAGGAAAGAGTAGTATGGGAGATATGGAAAAAATAAAGAAAAAAGAAAAAGAGAAAAGAAATAACTTAATAATTATGCAAAAATAAGAAAAAGAACCAAGTGGAATTCATCTCCACAGAGTTAAGTGCTTGCCTGCTAGGTTTTCCCTTTGGATACTGCTCCCATGTTGTCTGAAGTCGGTGTAGGCCAATGGTCAGAGGCTATCCACATCTGGCCCATGGCATCCTGTTTAAAGCTATAAGGGATCCATCATTACTGGCTGCCTCCTCTGGGGTTGCTGAACATAGGAGGGGCCAAGCTGCACTGTGCTTTTATCAGCACAGAATGCAGGAGTGTGTCAGCAGATGTATCAAGGTACCACAGGATATTCCTCCACCTGCCTCTGCCTGCTGACCTGATTTCAGTCTTAGTTGCAAACCAACTGTTTCTCAAAGGGTTTCTGGTATAATCAGGAGTCTCAGACTCCTGGATCTCCCATGGGAGAGAGGTGCCATTCAGATTTCAGGGATGATGATGTGTATGCTTCCTGCCCCAAAGCCACATGTCTGATTCTATTGTGTATTATTTCCCTGAACTCTGCAGGGTAGAACCCCTAGTAGGCAAGTGGTTGGGGCTTCCAGAGCCCAGAGTTTGGGTCTGCTGGAAAACAGAAGGATGTTTTCTTGGCTTTCTTGAAAAAGCAATGTACCAGTCCAGTTCTCAAGAAAGTATAGGGTATGCCCATGCCCAAAAGCCATGAGTCTGCTTATGTTGCTGTCTCCTTAGCAGGGGTTAAGATGCAGGATGGGGAAAACAGATGAAGGATTGGGTGAATAAGATTCCAGAGGGTGAAGTAAGCAGTATCTTACAGGGTGGGGTAATAGTTTTTGCCCAGGCTGATTTCCCTGGGAGGGATTTGCTCTTCTCAAGAATAATGGCTGCTGTGATATTGTGGAATGACCTGGTACAGGGATCCCAGTATTTGTTCTCCCATGTCTATTCCCAGTGTCCTCCACTTCAGGCTTTTCTCAGGCTCCTCCAGTTAGCACAGCCCTCCCTTTGTCAGAGCCCAAGATGAGTGGTTGTAAATGAAAATCCTGGGCTTTGGTCCCTTAGGGAAAAAGAACCATTGCTTTGTCTCCAGTAGGTTCAGACTCACTGATGGGGTCTGCTGCCTTTTTACCGGTGGTTGTTATATGGGCAGCTGATCCTGGCTCTGATGCTCCGTGTTTGGGAGCCCAATCTGGGGTCAAGGTTTCACTCCTCTCAAGGTGAAGCTCCTACAGCTATGCTATCTATCCCTTTGTAACCATGGCCTGCCACCTGTGGGAGTGGACTGGCCACTTTCATGACCCCACCCTTCCTAACTGGTCTCAAAGTGGTTTCTGCCCATCCTTGGTTAAAAGTCTCCTCTTCAGGTAGTCTTCTGTTGATAATTCTGGGTGGTTGTTTCCCTCTTTAGTTTTATTTCCAGTTTGGTTCTTGGCAGAGTGCAAGAAAGATACTCCTATTCTGCCACTATCTTGCAAATCCTCCCATGCAGTCTTTAAATCCAGTATGAATTTCTCAGTTTGGACCAGCCACATTTCAAGTGCCCAAGAGTCACATTTGGCTGGCAATTACTGTATTGGACAGTGTGGCTCTGAAGTATAGATTTAGGGATGGAACCATAGAGGTCATAGGGTATGCCTTCTACAACCTTATTTGATATTATAAGTGTGCTTTTCAAAGTGTATGAGTGTCCCTATTTCCTTATATCACTGGATCATGTGATAGTTCTAGTTTAAATTTTTTGAAGAACATTCATATTGTTTTACATAGTGGTTGCACTGGTTTACATTCTCCCCAATAGTGCACAAGTATTCTCTTTTTTCCACATCTTTGTCAATGCTTGTTATCTTTTTAATAATAGCAATTATGATAGGTGTGAGATGATATATCTCATTATGATTTTTATTTTAATTTCTTTGATTATTAGTGGTGTTGAGCATCTCTTCATGTACCTGCTGATTTCAGGTGTACAATTCTATAATACATCATTAACATATTGCATTGTGCATTCATCACCCAAAGTGAAGTCTCCTTCTATCACCATATATCCCTCCTTTACATTCTCTACATCCTCCCCCTTTCTCTCTAATAATCAACATAGGCTTGTCTGTGTCTATGTGGATTTTTTTTTCTTAATCCCTTCACCTTTATCACCAAGTCCCCCAAACCCCTGCTCCTCTGACAGCTGTCAGTCTGTTTTCTACATCTGTGAGTCTGTTTATACTTAGTTTCTTGTTTTGTTCATTAGGTTTCACATATAAGTTAAATCATACAGTACTTGTCTTTCTCTGACTGGCATATTTATCTTAGCATAATGCTCTCCAGGTGCATCCATGCTGTTGCAAAGGGTAAGATTTCCTTATTTATGGCTGAGTAGTATTCTATTGTGTAAATATACCACAGCATTTTTATCCGTTCATCTACTGATGGGCATTTGGACTGCTTCATATCTTGGTTATTGTAAATAATGCTGCAATGCATGTAGGTGGGCATATGTTCTTTCCAATTATTGTTTCATATTTCCTTATGTATATTCTCAGAAGTAGAACTGCTGAGTCATAAGGCAATGCCTTTAATTTTTTTTGAGATATCTCCATACTGCTTTCCAAAGTGGCTGTACAAATCTGCATTCCCATCAACAGTGTAAAAGGGTCCCCCTTTCTCCATATCCTCACCAGCACTTGTGTGTTGATTTATTGATGATAGCCATCTGACAGGTGTGAGATGATACCTCATTTGGTTTTAATTTGCATCTCTGATGATTAGTGATGCTGCGTAACTTTTCATATGTCTATTGGCTATCTGTATGTTCTCTGGAGAAGTACTTACTACTCAGGTCCTTTGACCATTTTTTAATTGTATTATTCATGTTTTTTTTTTTGTTTTTTTGTTTTTTGCTGTAGTTTTATAAGTTGTCTATATATATCTTGAAAAAAATCATCTCTTATCAGTTACGTCATTGGCTGGCATGTTCCACCATTCAGTGGGGTGTCTTCATTTTGTTGATGATTTCCTTTGTTGTGCAAAAGTTTTTAGTTTGATTTGGTCCTATTTGTTTATATTTTCTTTTGTTTCTCCCATCTGAAAAGATATATAAAAAACACATTGCTTAGAGCAATGTCTGAGATTTTACTGCCTATGTTTTCTTATAGGATTTTTATGTTTCAAGTCTTAACATTTAAGTCTGTAATCCACTTGAGTTTGTTTTTGTATATGGTGTAAGAAGGTGGTCTAGTTTCATTGTTTTGTACATATCTGTCCAATTTTCCCAATATTGTTTATGGAATATAATATCTTTACCCCATTATAAGTTCTTGCCTCCTTTGTCAAATAATAATTGACCATAAAGACATGAATTTATTTCTTGGATCTTTATTCTGTTCCATTGTCCTATATGTCTTTGAAAAATGTCCAAAGAGTCTCTGCACATTTTAAAATCAGATTGTTGTTTGTTTTTGTAATTGAGTTGTATGAGTCTTTTATATTTTTTATATTAATCCTTTATCAGATATATGATTTATAAATAGTTTGCCTCTTCATTTTTTAAAATCCTCACCTAAGGGAAAAAGAGAGAGAGGGAGAAGGGAAGAGAAAAGGAGAGGGAGAGGGATTATTGTGAGGCAGAAACATTATTTGGTTGCCTTCTCATACACACCCTGACCAGGGATCAAACTTACTACTTGGGTGTGTTGTGCCTTAAATGAAAATTGAACCTGTGATTTTTTGGTCTATAGGACAATGTTCTGACCAACTGAGCCACACTAGCAGGGCTGCCTTTTCATTTTGTTGATGGTTTTCTTTCCTATGTAGAAGCTTTTTAGTTTGATACAGTCCCACTTATTTATTTTGCTTTTGATGTCCTTGCTTTTGCAATAAGAGCTAAAATAAATATCATTGCCAAAACTGACATTAAGGAGCTTACTGCCTATGTTTTCATTTTTGTTCTTTCAATTTCTTCTGAGTTTAGTGACCAGTTTGTCAAGTTCTGAAAAGAATAGGTGAGATTTTTATTGAAATGACATAGACTTTTTGGATTTAGATGTAATTAATTATTTTTAAGATACAGAGTCTTCTCTTTCATGAACATGTAATTCTTTCTTTTGTCAATAAATGTTTAGAATTTTGCCTTTCAATAATTTCTTTCAAAGACTTTTAAAATGTAATTTTTGTTGTTAAATGGCATCTTCTTAAGAATTTACTTTTAAATCTGCTTCCTGGTGCATCACTATACTGTCCATTTTTGAAGTTGCTCTGATATCTACCAACTTTGCTGACCTCACTGGTTCTAACACCTTGTCTTGAATCTCCTGATTTTCTTTGTAGGCAACCATATTTTCTGTCAATGATGAACACATTATTTCTTCCTCTCCAATCTGTACTTACACATTTCTTTTGGTACTCCACTTGCCTTCAGAGACTTAGCTCTCATCCTTGCTGCACATCTGTCCTATGCTATCCTCACAGGATTTTTGTTGCATTTGCTCAAGTTCTATTGTGCCTCTTAGCCTTGCACATATCCTTTCTGCAGAGTCTCCTTAGTCCCCTGTTCCACCATATCCCACACAAATGTCACCTCCTACATGAAACTTCCTTAATTCAATCCCAGAAGTAAAATTTTTTTCACTCCTGTGACTTTAGGGAGATATGTACCTATCATAATGTACTGGACATAATGTGTTACATTTAGGGCTTTGTTGGAGTGTGAGCACCCTGAGATCAGTGACTCTGTTAGGTCCATTTTTCTATTCCCAGTGATTAGCACACTGGTGCCCAAAACACAGGAAATGTAAGAAAAGGTTCTCTGAATAAGTAAACAATAAAGCTGTATCTGAAATTCAGTTGGTAGGAGTTAGGAGGGTAGTTATCCAGATCTAGAGTTGAATCTTTAATACTGTGAATTTCATCACTTAATATCATTGTTAATTAAGCTCACAAAAGTTTGATTTATATATTGGAAGATCAGTGTGAAATAATGGAAATAATTCACACTGATCTTCCAATTTCTGGTTCTTGATTCAGATCTCCTTAAATTCTTGAACTTTTGTGGGCATTAGGAATGTCTTTTTCTAATGAGATGACTCTTGGTGGGCTTTTGATTAGCTTCAGGATAGAGGGAGATCACCAGAAAGAACAAGTCATGATAAAAAGCTTGGAGCTATCAACTCCATCCTCCTATCAATGAAGAGGGGGAAATGGGGCTGGATATGGAGTTAACAATCAATCATTCCTATGTGATAAAGCTTCCATAATAATTCCCAAAGTGCAGGCTTTGAAAAGCTCCCATATTACTAAACACATGGAGGTTCTGGGAGGGTGGAGCACCTATTGAGGGAATGGAAGCACCATACCCTGTGCATCTCTTCTATGTGGATGTTCATCTCTGTGTTTTATCATATACTTCTATTATAAATTGGTCAATTATCAACTTATTAAATCTAGTAAATAGTCAAATCTAAGGAACTCTGATTTGTAGGCAAGTCATACAGAAGCTGTGGGAACCTGAAGACCTACTAATTACAGTTGGCATCTAAAGTGGGGTTGGGGTCAGTCTTTTACCTGTGAGTCCTTACCTGTGGTGTCTGAGTTAACTTGTTCAAGTCATAATTGAGTTAAATTGCAGGACACACAGCCAGCGTTAGACACTTGGTTGATATGGGAAGAAAACCACATATCTTGTATCACAAGTATTGTAAGTATGGTAGTAGTGTGAGAGTAAAGGAAAATACAGAAGTATCTTCCACATACAACTCATTTATTAAATTATGCTGTGATATAGCTTTAGTCCAGAAAACAAGACAAGCCATAGGCTTAGGGCATGACCTCCCCAAGAGCTTAACCTTCTAGAGATCTCAAAATAGATGAGAGAGTTGTTTGTAGGCAAAACAGAGAAGAGCTTCCACCTCTATTCACTTAGCCATGACTTACTATTGTTTTCTTGATATATTTTAAAAAGTCGATTCTCTTTTTGTCCTTAAAATATATTTTGAGAGGAAAACATAGCCCTGGCTGGTGTGGCTCAGTTGGTTGGAGCATCATCCTATACATGGAAAGGTTGCAGGTTCTTTTTTTTTTTTTAATTTTATTGTTGTTGTATTACATCCATCCCATTTTTGCTCCCCTCTGTCCCCCTCCCCACCCACACATTCCCCCCAAAGTCAATCCCACCTGTTGTCCATGTCCATGGTTCCTTTATACTAGGTTCTTGTCTAAGCTGCTCCCCTTCTTTGCCTCTACCTCCCCCTTCCCCTCAACCCCGTTCCCCCTGACCACTGAAGGCCTATTCCTTGTATTCATATACTTGGTTCTATTTTGCTTGTTGTTAGTTTTGCTCATTATTGTCCCGTAATGGGTGAGATCATATGATATTTGTCCTTCACTGACTGGCTGATTTCACTAAGCATAATACTCTCCAGTTCCATCCATGTTGTTGCAAAGGGTACAAGTTCCTTCTTTCTTTCTGCTATATAGAATTCCATTGCGTAAATGGACCAAAGTTTTTTGATCCAATCATCCACTGATGGGCACTTAGGCTGTTTCCAGCACTTGGCTATTGTAAATAGTGCTGCTATAAACATAGGTGTGCATAGGTTCTTATGAATTGGTG
>PVIW01005709.1:41083-100975 GCA_004026585.1 Noctilio leporinus
GCTGGATCAAAAGGCAGTTCCATTTTTAGTTTTTTAAGGAAACCCCATACTGTTTTCCACAGTGGCTGCACCAGCCTGCATTCCCACCAACAGTGTATGAGGGTTCCCTTTGCCCCGCATCCTCGCCAACACTTGTTGTTTGTTGATTTGCTGATGATTGCCATTCTGACAGGTGTGAGGTGGTATCTTAATGCAGGTTGCAGGTTCTAATCTCAGTCATTGCACATATCTAGGTTGCAGGTTCAGTCCCCAGTTGGTGTGTGCATGGGATGCAATTAATCACATTGATGTTTCTCTCTCTCTATTTCTCCCCTTGTCTCTAGATTTAAAAAAAAAAAAATTAGGGAAACTCTATAGCACTTCCATACATTTTAAGCTAGGGTCATGTGATAAATAGAAAGTAACTAACAAGAAAAAAGTTATTAAATTTTAGTTGGACTATTTTGTCTGCTAAAAGTATTGGGTCCCAAGCCTATGTCACTGCTATTCAAAAATAAAATATGTGCTAGTGTAACTAAAAACATAGGTTCAGCTGCCTGCCACAATGAAAGCTGGACTTGTGAAACAGGTGCTGGTGCAAAAGAGAAAAGGTTTAGTCAGGTGCAGCAATCTGGAAGAATGATGTAATCCCATCTCAAAGACCATCTCTTTCCTTTATAGGCTTTGGCATGCTCCATATAAGAACCACCACTTGCATCATCTTTGCCATTGGGGGAGACTCCCTGGTGCTCCTTGACTGCCTATGGTGTCAAGGTCAGTGGGACAGGGTTAGGGGCTGAACGACCCATCATCAGGAAGCCTGGAGATGCCTCAGCCCTCAGTCCACCTCCCATCACTGGACATGGCACCCACACATCAGGGGAGCTGGTTAGACCCAGGATCCTGGTGCACTTGCATCCTTTGCACAGCCTTCGTGTTACCAACCCCTTTGAAGTGGACAGCTGGACCCATACTCATCCTGCTGCAGGCTGCCCATGCTCTGACCATCTACAGTAACAATTCCCCCTTCCAAACTCCCAACCTTGTAATCTTACAAGGGGAAATGGATGGAGTTCTTACCTTTTGTAGTTTCTTCCTGTGTCAAGGGGCATAATCTTTCACATCTCCAGGTCCAGAGATTCTTTCTATCTACTAAAGGAAGAAGGGGGTCAGAGATAGAGGGAAGCCTTAATGCAAGGGAGGATTGTTGTTTTCTGAAGGTGGCATGCACAATGTCTAGAGGGTGGCACTACTGAAAAAACAAAGCTTATAGACTATATTTTAAGAGGCAGTGTTGTAAATGGACTTCCAAAGTGAGGCCTATTGTGAAGACAAGTAGTCAAGTATTTAGTGCCTAGTAATGCAGGAAGAATGGTAGTGAAATCAGAAACAGGAGAGACTACATTATCCTCCAACTCGCTGATCCGGTCCTCTGCTTCCTCTAGCTTACTGTTGATTCCTTCTACTGTATTCTTCAATTCAGAAATTGTATTCTTAAAAAGGGGATGGATGTAATACAACAACAATAAAACTTAAAAAAAAAGAAAGAAAGATGAGGAGATTAAGAAGTACAAATTGGTAGTTACACAATAGTCATGGGGATGTCAAGTAGGCATAGGGAATATAATCAATAGTATTATAATAATTATGCATAATACCAGATGAGTACTAGACTTACTCAGAGGATCACTTTGTAAGTCATCTTAATGTCTAAACTCTATACGGTACACTTGACATTAATATAATATCGAATGTCAAGTGTAATTAAAAATAAAAAGAAAAGAAAAAAAAATGTATTCTTCATTTCCTCCTGACACATTGATATTTTCTATGTCCTTTTTCATGCTGTTGTAGCTCTCAGTAAATTCCTTGTAATTTCCGTGGAGTTCTTTGTAGTTCTCCTGGAGTTGTTTATAGTTTTCTTTGATGTGGCTGAGCTCATTGAGCTTCTCTGTCATCATTCTTTTGAATTCCTTATCTGATATTTCAGGTGCCTCTGTTTCATTTGGTGGTCTTTCTGGGGATTCTTCCAATAAGCCAGTCAGTGAAGGACAAATATCATATGATACAGGACAATAATGAACAAAACTAACAACAAGCAAAACAGAACCAAATATATGAATACAGCGAATAAGCCTTCAGTGGTCAGGGGGAAAGGGGTTGGGGGAGGGGGGAGACAGAGGCAGGGAAGGGGAGCAGCTTAGACAAGAACCTAGTATAAAGGAACCATGGACATGGACAACAGGTGGGATTGACTTTTGGGGGAATGTGTGGGTGGGGAGGGGGACAGAGGGGAGCAAAAGGGGGATGGATGTAATACAACAACAATAAAAATTAAAAAAAAAAAGGAAAAAAAAAAAAAAAGAAACTGGAGAGACTAATGGATTCCCCATGCTCTAATTCTGAGTGGGACTTTGGGTGGCATACCCAATAGTAGGATAACTTTGCCAAGAAAGTGATTGTCTGGGAAATGTGGACAAGGGCATTTATCAGTCCATGCATGAGCATAAAGTATAGCAATTGTCAAAAAATAATAAAATAAAGGCCCTGGCTGGTGTGGCTCAATGGATTGAGCACCAGCCTGTAAGCCCAAGTGTTGCTGGTTTGATTCCCAGTTAGGGCACATAACCAGGTTGCAAGCCAGGGTTCCAGCCTGGTACCCAGCTGAAGGCAGGTAAACAGCAAGTATACATTGATGTTTCTCTCCCTTTCTTCCTCCCCTCTTCTCCTCTCTCTAAAAATAATGAGTACAATCTTTTAAAAAATAATAATAAAATAAAAAGTAACATTTTCACTTAGCTGTGGGAGGCACTGTCTCTTTCCAAAAGAGGAATTTTAAATGTCTTTCAGGAGTGCTGGTCTGGCTTTCCCCTGTAGTATCTATAGCAGCAGCAAGGTCTTCATCCTCCTGAGTCAGAGCCTACTTTATTTGTTAGGCTAATTCTAGTGTGCTTTAGGGAAGAGTGTATTGTCAGCAGGACATTACAGGAATGGGCCCATTGCTTGACTGACTGTACAAAATCTTGAGTCTTCTTGATCTTTAGTAAGACCAAGTCTCCTGGCTGAAATGGGTGTAAGGTCTGGTGAGAGGAGTAAGTAGATACCTGCAATGAGCAATCTTGTGCAAAGTTGTTAGTGTTTGCCCTAAATGTTGCACATATTGTTTGATTTTTGATTCATGTTGTAAATCTAAAGGTGGTGTTCCTAAAACAGAAACTTGGAAAGGTCCTGCATAAATTATTTATTTATAAGATTTTATTTATTATTTTTAGAGAGGGAAAGGGAGAGAGGCAGAGAGGGAGAGATATATCAATGTATGGTTGCCTTTCACCTGCCTCCAGCTACAGAGCTGGCTGGAGACCTGGCTTGCAACCTGGTTATGTGCCCTGGCTGGGGAATCGAACCAGCAACATTTGGGTTCACAGGCCAGCACCTTATCCACTGTGCCACCAGCCAGGGCCTAATTTAAGCCTGTCGAGGTACTAACCTAATCCAGAACAAGGCAAGAGGAAGTTTCTGATTTCACTTAAAATTTTCCTGGCACAGTTTTGCCAGGTTGGTCTTTGTTGCGTGGTTCATTTTTTACTGTCTTCCCTGTAGATTGGTGACTTCAATTCCATTGAATTAATAGTGCCTGTCCTATCTTATGGGATACTTCTGAATGAATGATAATTCATTCCCACTTTGGATACTGTAAGGAAGCCCAAACCTAAGGATTATTGAGTAGAGATTTTGCTATCTTAGTTGCCTTCTTAGTTCTAGGGGGGTATGTCTCTATCCATCCAGAAAAGGTATCTACAAAAGCTAATAAAGATTTAAAGTTTCCTATGGTTTTAGGCATCAGTGTAAAGTCAACTTGCCCATCCTCAAATAGGCACATTCCTTTATATTGTACTCCTTTTCCTATTGGGATATGTTCTGTCATAAGATTCCCTCCCCCTCTACCCCATATCTAACAGGCTTAGTTAATGTTCTGAGTGCTGCTTTGTAAATGAGGGCCTTCAAATGTGGTTGAAAGGGGTCCATTAAAGCATCTCTTCCATAATGAGTTCCTTTATGTAGATGTTTGAGATTGGGAAATAGGTTCTTTTGATTGGCAAAATGGGGAATTTATAGGGAGATTGGCATGGCCAAATTAATCCTTCTTTTGAAGTCCCTCTAAAGCTTCCTTTTAAAGGTGGTACTGTTTCTTCAGTGGGATCCACTCCCCCTCTTCTATGTTAATTTTTACAAAGTGGATGTTAACCACTTTACCTGAGTTCCATTGGCCCAGACAGCACTATTGGCCTGTTAATAAATATTGGGTGGGAAGAGTTCACTTCCAGGTCCATCCAAGCAAGTCAAGAGCAACTTGAGCTGGAGAGCACATTCTGGTAGGACTTCTAATCTTAATTGTTATTTCTCAGGGGGAAAAGTTATTTGGGCATCCAATTTACAAAGTAACATGTGGCTGCACCATGGAATGGGGTAGTCTATCCTGTAGAAAAACTATGCATAAGTTTTTGACCCCCAAGCTGGCAATCTAGAGGTTGAAGGAATATCTATTTTTGTAATCGTTTGGTTACTCCAGTAATTGATTACCTCAGTTGAACTTTCCTTTTTTTATTGCTTAATAATTTTTTAAAAAGATTTTATTTCATTATTTTTAGAAAGAGGGGAAGGGAGAGAGGCAGAGAGGGAAAGAGACATCAATGTATGGTTGCGTTTCACCTGCCTCCAGCCACAGACCTGACTGGAGACCTGGTTTGCAACCTGGTTATGTGCCCTGGCTGGGGAATCGAACCTGCGACCTTTGGGTTCACAGGCTGGCACCTTAACCACTGTGCTACCAGCCAGGTAATAATTTATTTTTTAATGTACATTTTATTGATCAGGCTATTACAGTTGTCCCAATATTTTTCTTCTTTGTCCCCTCTTCCCTGGACCTCCCTTCCCCCCAGCAAGTCCCCCCTCCCCTTAGTTACATGTCCATGGGTCATGCATATAAGTTCTTTGGCTTCTGTACTTACTTTGCTATTCTTAACATTTCCCTGTTTATTATGTACCTACCAGTTATGCTTCTTGATCCCTGCACCTTTTCCCTCATTATCCCCCTTCTCCCTATGCCACCCCAGTGATAACCCTCCATATGATCTCCATGTATACGGTTCTCTTCCTGTTCAAGTTGTTTGCTTAGTTTTTTATTTATTTTTTATTTTTTAAAATTTTATTGTTGTTGTATTACATCCATCCCCTTTTTGCTCCCCTCTGTCCTCCTCCCCACCCACCTATTCCCCCCAAAATCAGTCCCACCTGTTGTCCATGTCCATGGTTCCTTTATACTAGGTTCTTGTCTAAGCTGCTCCCCTTCTTTGCTTCTGCCTCCCCCCTCCCCGCAACCCCGTTCCCCCTAACCACTGAAGGCCTATTCCTTGTATTCATATACTTGGTTCTGTTTTGCTTGTTGTTAGTTTTGCTCATTATTGTCCTGTAATGGGTGAGATCATATGATATTTGTCCTTCACTGACTGGCTTATTTTTTAAAAATTCAGTTGTTGATAGTTGTGAGTTTGTTGTCACTTTAATGTTCATAATTTCAATCATTTTTTCCTTAAATAAGTCCCTTTAACATTTCATGTAATAAGGACTTGGATAGACTCCTTTAGCTTTACCTTGTCTAGAAAGCACTTTATCTGTCCTTCCATTTTGAATGATAGCTTCGTTGGATAGGGTAATTTTGATTGTAGATCTTTGATTTTCATCACTTTGAATATTTCTTGCCAGTACCTTCTTGCCTGCAAAGTTTCTTTGGAGAAATCATTTAGTCTTATAGGATCCCCTTTGTAAGTAACTCTCTTTTTTTCTCTTGCTGCTTTTAAGATTCTCTCTTTATCTTTAACCTTTGACATTTTAATTATGATGTGTCTTGGAGTGGGCCGCTTTGCATCCAACATGTTTGAGACTCGTGCTTCCTGGACTTGCAAATTTATTTCCTTCACTAAATTAGGGAAGTTTTCTTCCATTATCTTTTCAATTAGGCTTCCAATTTCTTGCTCTTTCCATTCTCTTTCTGACAACCCTATGATGTGAAAGTTGGAACACTTGAAGTTGTCCCAGAGGCTGCTTACACCATGCTCTGTTCGAGGGGTTCTTTTTTCTTTTTGTTGTTTCTATTGGTGGTTGTTTCTTCCTTATGTTCTAAATCATTGATTTGATTCTCAGCTTGACCCACTCTAGTGTTGTTTCCCTGTAAATTGTTCTTTATTTCAATTAGTGTATCCCTTGTTTCTGACTGGATCATTTTTAGGCTGCTGAGGTCCACAAGTTCCTTGAACTTCTTTATAATCAGTGTTTTGAGCTCTGCATCTGATAAATTGCTTATTTCAATTTTATTCATTTGTTTTTCTGGAGTTTTGACCTGTTATTTCATTTGGGCCATGTTTCCTTGTTCATTTTGGTGGCCTTCCTGCGTTTGTTTCTATGTATTTTGTAGAGCTGCTATGACTTCCTGTCTTGGTAGCATGGCCTAATCTAGTAAGTGTCCTTTAGGGTCGAGGGGCTCAGCCTCTCCTATTACCCAAGCTTGGTACTCAGGGTGTACCTTTCATGTAGGCTGAGTACACTTCTCTCTTGTAGTTTGAACCTTGGATGCTGTTGACAGGTCAATGGGAGAGGTTTACCCAGGCCAGTCAGCTGCAAGGACTGAATGTGGTCAATGACCACAAACCTCTGCCTAAAATGGAGGATCAGCTGTGTGAGGGCACAGTGGTGGTGCTCCAAGGTGGCCTGTAGCTGTCCACAGGGTGTGTAGGCTCTGGGGTTTCCCTGTGTGGTACAGGTCAAGGTCAGTCCTCACCTGTACTTTGCATGGGGCCAACCTGCCTGATCTGAGCAATCTGAGATGGCTGCTACTTGTGCTGGGTTTGGAGATTCCCAAGTAAAGCCAAGCTGTGGATCTAGGCTGGTTGCTGCTAGTGCCATCCTGGAGCCATTTACAATGAGGTATAGGGGCTGGATGCTTACTGAGGATGGTTGTTGCTTATTTGAGAAGACTTAGGAAGTTGTAAAGCATGAGTCAAGACCAGCCATTCATAAGGAAAAGCAACTTTGGGTGGGCCCATAATCTAGGTAGGACGGAGTCTCTAGGGATCTCCAGGGTAAGTCAAAGAGTGTTAGCCAGGTTGATGGAGTCTCACATATGGCACCTGCCTGCTGGCTCTGTGGGCAGGAGGGTTCAGGAAAGGGAAATGGCCTCTGCCTACTTTTCTGTCTGGGAGAAAGCTGTCTCCCACTCTTGCCTTGACTCCAGACTCTTCATTTTCTCCCTGTATGCCAAGCAGTATCTTTCAAACTGTACACTAGTGCTGGAGCTTATAGGGAGTGAGTTTGAGTAAGTACGTGAATGAATTCTTTAAGATGAATGGCTTGGGACTCCAAAAATATCTTTCACTGTTTCAATCCCTGCTGATTTTTTCAGCCAGATGTTGTGGGGATTTATTCTCCTGGCCCTGAAACCCTGGGCTGGGGGGCCTGATGAGAGTCTGGGAGTCCTTGCTTTTAAGATATCCCTCCTGAATTTTTATCCACCGCACATGGATGTGAGACTAGTCTATTTCATATCTTCACTCTTCCTACCAGTCTGGATGTTGTTTCTTTAATTCCATAGTTTTTAGATTTTCATTCAACTCAATTTCTGATGATTCTAGTTGATGTTTTTTGTTTGTTTGTTTGTTTTTTAGTTGTAATTTTGATGTGGTTGTGTTAGAGGCAAGCTTGTTTACCTATGCCATCATCTACCCCCTTGTTTCTAAGAAAACAGTGCCCGCTTTAATTTTCCTATTTATTGGCCAGGGTAAACTTTAAGGGCTATGTCCATCAGCTGGCAGGGCTTCATTCCCAATGCTACATCTTAACTGTAGAGCTTCCTTCTATTACCTAGGGTACTTTGCCCAATAAAAGTCATATTTACTTTTCAAACATTTTCTGGTGCCTGTGGGTCAGCAAGAGTGTGCTTTTGATAGGCCTGATAGATCCTTTCTAAAATTTTAGAAGGATATTCCTTTGATTTCTGTTGAATAGCCTATATCATATTCAGGCTCTTGTTTAAGCCCCCTTTCTTAAGCCCTTCCAAAACACATCTTTTCTAAAGTTCTAGGTCCCCACTACTTGGGCTTAGTTGAGCTCTATCAAGGGAACTGCATTGGTTACATTGGGGATTCCATTAGGATTCTCTTGATGGAGGAAATGAACTTCTTTCATTAGCCTTATTTATAACTAGCCACCTTTCATCTGCCATTGGCTGGATGTTAAGGAGAGTCTATATGTCTGCTCAGTTTGGATGGTGAGTGACAAAAATAAAGGTGATACGATCTGCCATTTTCTTAGGGTCCTCCCTATATGAGGGTTTGGAATTTTTCCAGTTCAGTAAGTCTAAAGTGGAAAATAGGGGATGGGCCCAGTAGTGGCCAGTAGGCTGGACTTCTTCATTTATTCCACCTATAGGATATTGCCTCAAAGGGAATTGTCCTGCTCCAGATATGAATGCTCCTTAGCCAAACTGGGTGCCATGCTAGGTCTTCAACAGACATATTGCTTCATCACACAGGTGTGGGACTGTTACCCCTCTGGCTTTATTTCAGGGGTATCTAGCAGTAGGGGTGGTGGCAGCCACCTCTTCCTCCTGCTAATTCTGTATTCCCCAGGTTCAGGGTATTCATGAGTCTCATTTCCTCATTTTCCTATTCTTTCTGTGTTTTTTATTAGGGAGGGTTTTGAAGCCAATTCCCTTCTCTGCATCATTAGGTTGTTCCCTGTCTTTGCTAAGTCCTTGTTGTATAAAGAAATAGATACCTAGACATAAGAGATTTTGTTGCATTTCCCTGACCATTGGCACAACAAGCCCAACTGTATGACTGTGAATTGATTTAGGGGCCACTTCCTCTCATACTCTATACATAGGCCAAGGAACATTACAAGAGAAAACCAATTCCTTCTTGTCCTGAATCATAGCTGTTCATGGACCAACCTGCTAAAATTCTGCCCAGTGGTTGTCAAATAGAACAACTGATGGCGCAAAAGTACAAACCTAAAACCATAACCACAGAAAGACCCTAAAGTGAGAACACATGAACAAAACTTGAATCCATAATTTCTTTAGTCCAAATAAGTGCTCACAAACAAGTTCTAGTATCTTATCTCCTGCCAACCAATACCATAAGTGATTCTGTCTAGGCTCAAATGGCACAAAGCCCAAGTGGTACAGATAGCCTGCCAACCAGTACTGCAAATGGTCCTAACTGTACCCAAGTGGCATAAAGCTCAAGTGGCACAAGGCCTAAGCAGGAGAGATAGCAAACTGTGAGTGTGTATGTTGGTTGAACTTACCCAGTTTTGGGATCTGTCTACTCCCTAGAAACCTGTTTTCTTTCACCAGCCATGTGTTTCAGGCAGCTGATGCCTTGAGCAGGAGTGCAGGAAAGTTTCTGGAGAAAAGCTCTTGGCAGCTGCTGGGAAGTCCCCAGTCTTGTTCCTGGGGTCAGCCTGCTACAGGCAGCTGGGACCCCAACCTGGGCCCCCAGATCTTATCAAGGTCCACCTTGTCCTGGCAAGTTGCTAAAAACTGTAACCAAAAATGCAGGTTCAGCTGCCTTACACAACAAAACCCAAACGTATGAGACAGATGCTGGTGCAAAAGGAAACAGGTTTATTCAGGTGCAACAAAGGGCCATTTTAGAGACCATCTCCCCTTGCTCAAACTCACAGTTCTTACAGGAATAGGGAGTGGAGAGGCTTTTTCCTATTCCATTACCTACCTAGCTTTTTGTGTGCTTGGGTCCTATCTATTCATCTTTATAGCTTTTGGCCTGCTTGGGCCCAATCCACGTCTCTTTCTAGTTTTTGGTGTGCTCAGTGTAAGAACCTCTCCCTGAAGCCTTTTGGCCAATGGGGAGACTCCCCAGTGCTCCCTGTGTACAGAATCAGGGTCAATGGGGAGGGTGTTGCTGGAAGCCACTGTCAGGAAGCCTAGTGACGCCACAGCCGTCAGCCCACCTCTTGATGCTGGACAAGGTGTCTGCACATTCACAGGATCTGGTTGGTGTCCACAAAGGACCCCTGATCTTGGTGTGGCATGCTCAACATTGACTGTATAGCCCCTTCATGGCCTTTCCTCTTATGTAGCCAGTGAGGCCTGGGCTCACCCTGCTGTGGGCCACCTGCGCTCTGTCTATGGTAAAACTAGCAAAGTGTTACAGCCTAGCACCAAGTGTAGGCTTTCTTCTGGCAAATGAAAAATGATCTCTAATAAAAGGTGCTCAGATATATTCTATTAGCATCACTAAGAAATTAGTATCACTGACAAAAAGTAAATATCTAGTTAGTGTCCTGGCTGAAGGGTCTGTTTTGTCTTCCTAGTAGGTATGTCTTTTAAACAAGGTAAGATTTAGAATTAAATTAGAAATGTCCAAGATAAAAATCTATATGCATAGACAAAGTCTAGAAGGATATCACACAAATGCCAATAATGTTTACTATTGGCTTTTTGTGTGTTGAATAATTTTAGCTTTATGGAAAAGTTGCAAAGAGAAAACCCAGTTTCAATGTCCCCTAAGGTTACACTTCTCTGATCTTACATTGTCATGGTACATTTGTCAAAACTAAGAAACAATACTGGTACATTATTATCAACTAGACTCAGGACTTTATTTGAATTTCAGAATATTTTCCATCAATGTCCCTTCTATTGTTAAAGAAGCTGACCTAGGATTCCACATTTTATTTAGATGTTACATCTCTTCTGTCCCCTCTGGATGTGACAATTTCTACCTTTTCTTCTTCATGACCTTGACAGTTTTGAGAAGAATGAGACAAGTGTGTAGTTGACTGTCCCTCAAATTGAGTTTCTCTGATTTTCTTTTTATATGATTAGATTGTAGTTATGAGTTTTTGGGAAAAAAATCACAGATGTGAGGTGCCCTTCTCATTGTAGCATATTGAAAGTACCTGATATACATGGCCTTAACCATAACCTGGTGACATTAACCAAGGTGGTGTCAGGCAGCTTTCTCCATTATAATGTTACCGTTTGTCCCTTTCCATACTGGAAGAGGGTCACTAAGTCCAGACAGCAGTAAATGGGTATTGTGGAAAGATTAAGCTCCACTTCCTGGGTCAGATAGTTGGAAGAAACTTAGTTCACCTATTTTCCAGATATATTAATACCCAGAGAAATACTCCAGATACTGTGCTTGCTGTCCAAAGACCCCTCACTGGGATTTACAATGGAGTGGGAGACTGGGAAATTTCCCTGCTAACTAGTTCCCATTGAGAAATAGCCAGATTCTTTACATCTCTACCAGCAGTGCATGTAGTGATTTTTCTATATCCTCACCAACACTTGTATTACCTGTGTTTTTTATTCTAGTCCTCTCAGTGAGTATCAAGATACCTAGTGGTGTATCACTGTGGTTTGATTTGCATTTCTCTTATAATTAATGATGTCAAGCATCTCTTCATATGATTATTGGACATTTCTGTATCTTCTTTGAAGCACTGCCTCTGAAAGAATGCCTATTCAGAACTTTTACTCATTTTTAAATTGGGTTATTTGTCTTTTTATTATTAGGTATAAGAGCTCTTTATATATTCTGGATACAAGCCTCTTTGATTTGCATAAAAATATGATCTGCAAATGTTTTCTATTTTTCCACTTTCTTGATGGTATTGTTTGCAGTAACAAAGGTTTAATTTTGGTAAAGTCCAATTCATTTAGTTTTCTTTGTTATTGCTTTTGGTGTCATATCTAAGAAAGCTATGTCTAACGCAAGGTCACAAAGACTGATATCTGTTTTCTTTCTAAGAGTTTTATACCCTTACACTTAGGTCCTTGATCTGTTTTGAGTTAATTTTTGTATACAGAGTGAGGTAGGGGTCCAACTTCACTCTCCTGCATCAAACTATCCTGTTGTCCTAGCATTATTTATTGAAAAAACCATACTTTCCCCCTTGAATGGTCTTGGTACTATTGAAAAATGACCATAAATGTGAGGATTTGTCTTTGGATTATCAAGTCTAGATTATATATAAATCAGTATTTCATTGTTCTATATGTCTGTGCCAGTACCACACTGTCTTAACTGCAGTTTTTAGTAAGTTTCAAAATTGGGAAGTGTGAGTACTCAACTTTGTTTTTATTTTTCAAGATTGTTTTGGCAATTCTGGCAAATTTCTATATGAATTTTAGGATCAGCTTGTCAATTCTACAAAGAAAACAATTTAAAATATTTTTTTTCAGCTCTAAACATTTTATTGCCATAATAATACAAACATTAAACATTTCTTTAATCACAAATTATGATAAAATTATTTTGAGAGGCTGAATAAAGGAAAAGTATGTGTAGTGAGGGTGGTATAAGTTCGGCGCCAGCCTGCGAACTCAAAGGTCTCTGGCTTGATTCCCCAGCCAGGGCACATAACCAGGTTGCAGACCAGGTCTCCAGCCAGATCCGTGGCTGGAGACAGGTGGAAGGCAACCATACATTGATGTCTCTCTCCCTCTCTGCCTCTCTCCCTCCCCCTCTCGATGGGCATTGCATTCATCGCTTTGCTTTTTGATAACAATGAAAATTGGATATACTAGTTCATAATTACATCATAACATTTCACTGGAGTAGCAATGTGGCCCCAAGTTTTCATATAAAACAACTAGAAAACTTAAAAGGACATGTTTATTTTGGAAATTGAATATGAAGACAGGGTTTCAATTTGTTTAAAGACTTTACTTCAACAGCTGTTATAGCTTAGTAGTCATAAAAGTCATCAAAATCATCAGTGGATGTGTTATGGTTTTTAGGACGTAAAGCTGCTTCAATTTCTGAGTTGCTGTCATCAGATTCACTCCAGAAGGCTGGAAGAGAAAACCACACAGCTAGTTAACATCTCTGTACTCTGATTAGCCCAGTTTAATCAGCTGGACAGGTAAAGCAGCATTCTAGTCTGCAAAAGGGACACCCTGTGTACTTGAGCAGCTACATCTGGAATGTATGTCAGTCAGTACTGCACAAATTTACATGCACAGTATGGTCTATATATTATTATGGAAAACACTTTCCAGAATCCTTTCCTTTTTGTTTTGTTGTGTCTGACTTTTTACTGTAGGATTGGGATTTAAAAATCAGGATTAACACAGAAGCAGTCACCTGGGTGTTTTATCAGGTCTGATACCATCCTCACTCAGATGCCTCTCCACCTTGATCTCCCCCTGTTCTTCACAGAGCATAGAAGAAAAAGGCAGGCATGGTGTAGGAACAGTAGTGACGTTTATGCTGACACAGAGTTTAGGTTCATATGGTTTATTTTGGAGGTAATCCTGGGAATGAAGGAGGTTGGGCAACAGGGAAAGTGTTACAGGGAAGAGAGGAAGCCACAGAGGGTGCTAATGAGCAGACCTGGCAGTGTTGACATCGGGACTCAGTCCTGGAGGGGACCCTGAAAGACTGCAGAACTCTCTTCAAATTATCCCAAAGAAAATTAAGGAAGTGAGGTTATTTATCCACTAACACCCATCCCTTACTGGATGAGAGTTTTTCTCAACTAGGGCATCAACTTCCTGGTACCTTGGACTGCCTTGTGAGAAGGGAGCTTTCTCACAGGAGCTTTTATCTACTCCTGTGGCCAGATAAATCCCTCAGGTGGACATATGCAGCTGTCTGAGGTAAAAAGCTAAGGGCATATCAGTGAACTGTACTGAGATGACCTCTAAAGTGATCAGATAGGATGTGATGAGGCATATTGTCTGTTACATTGACAATCTCCATGACTACAAGTAGTTATATGGCACAATTTTAACAGTTCTGTGATGACTTCCTACATATGACCCCATTTAATCCTTCCATTAGCCTGGTAAGGTAAGTATTTCTATCTCTGTTTTACTGATCATATGGAGGATGCAAGAGGTCAAGTAATGATCATAATCAGTTTTAGTGGGTGGTTAAGTCAGGAGTCACATCCAGGTTGTCTGACTCAAACCCATGTTCTCCATTACAAGCCACTGGAAATGGGTTAGAGACAGGAGTAAAAAGAGCCCAAGCTCAGCAATGATTATGCCACAGTGTTGGTGTAAAAGGAGGGTTAGATTCTCCTTGTAAACTATGTGTTGAAGGATGAATAGGAGCTTGCCAAGCTGAAGAAAAGAAAAAGGAACATTCTAGAGAGGGAATAATAGGAGCAAAGGCACAGAGGTACAAATGTGGTGTATCTGGAAAAAGCTGTTTGTAATTAGACCCAAAGAGGACTAGACTTTAGAACAGGGCTGGAGAGTAGGGATGGGGCCAGACCACAAAGGAAGAAAGTTATGGACTTTATCCTATAGGTAGTAGGAAGGCATTGGCAATTCTTAATCCGTATGGTAAGAAGGCTAAATGAGGTTTTAGATGCTGGTGGGCAAGTGCAGGACAGTGAGGAGTTGGGCAGGGGCTGGATGTGAAGAAACCAGTTAGTCTCCTAAAAAAGTCCTGTCATGTCTTGAGCAGTGGATACTTGTGAGGTATTAATAAACATCATAAAACTTTTCTTATTCTTTTTTAAAGCTTTCTTTTTTCATAAAATTTTTTCTGCCATTCCAGCTTAGAATAAATGCCTCACCTGCTATAGAACTTTATCACCTCCTATCTCAGCAAACATTTTTATTTTATGTTTACTTTATTTTCCTATTTAAGACACACACACACACTTCTGATGGCAAGAAGAATTTTTTATAAATCCATTCTATTTCCTACTTAACTGGATTATGAGCTATTGATGACAAGAGTGATATAATTCATTTGCATATTCCCCAGTACCCAGAACCTTGAAATCTATTAGTAAATATTTTTCAGCAATGAATAAAACGTCAACACATCAATACATTAATTATAATGGAACTAGTAGTGAGGATGGGAACAAAGGCAAGAAACATTTCACAAGTAGAATATATTGGTGTTGGTAATCAACCATACATGGAGCTCAGGATCCTGCATATTCATCCTTGAAAATTAAAATACTATGTGACTGTGACCTATGGTATCCATGTATTCTCAGGTTATAACCCTGTTACGAAGTCCTCCAATCCTTTCAGAGACAACATCACCCTAGGGAGAGCTGCAGGGATGCCCTTGTGATCAGGGGCTTGCTTTACAGCCCTTCCTACAAACAATTACTTTGGCCAAAACTCAATGTAAAAATTTGGTCTTACTTATTCCTCTTACCTTTAGATTTTAAGTTGGTAGTTAGTTTCTTTTTGTTTTCATGCCTGTAAAATAAAGAAATAACCTAAGTTCTAAAAATAGATCACCAGACATATACTTAACAATGAGCACCTTAGGGAAGAAGTGCATGTTATTTACTGAAAGGCCAGAAAATTTACATATAATCCCCAACTTTTACAAGCAGAACATGATGGCAGCAAAGTAAAAGGATTCGTCTCATATTGCCTCCCAAACTGAAGGTAAAAATAAAGACGAGAGCATCCACCCAAAATAAGCAACTGAAGACTACCTGAAGAGGATACACTTAACCAAGGATGGGCAGAAAACACTTTGAGATTGGTTGAAAGGGCATGAACATGAAAGGGGCTGGCACTGCTTTCACAGCAGCAGGCTATGGGAGTTTCTCCCTGAGACAAGGGAAGCCTGGACCCCAGATCAGGCTGCCAAGCACAGAGCACCGGTGCTGGGACCATCTGCCCAAACAGCCTCCAGTGGTGAAAGGCCAGAGAGCTTTTGCCTGCCTGCTGGAGAGTGACAAAACCTGCTGGAGACAAAACCATTTTCCCCCTCTTATTTTATAAGGGGCCAATACAGAGGTTGCATGTTTACAGCCACTCACCTTGGGCTCAGGCAAAGGGTGGGCAGTGTGGTCTGGGTTACAGGAGGAGAGTGTGGACTGGACGCTTAGGGAAGAGGCATGGGGGAATAGCTGCTATGTTCCCAGTGCTAGGACATACCTCCATACCTCAGAGCCATTTTTTCTTTTTCTTTTTTTTTTAAATATATTTTAAAAATATATTTTATTTGGTTTGATTTGGATCTAGCCTGTTTGGGACTCTGTGCTTCCTGGACTTGTCTGTGTATCTCCTTTGCCAAATTTGGGAAGTTTCCCTTTATTATCTTTATTATTTTCCATAGAGGTTTTCAATTTCTTGCCCTTCCTCTTCTCCTGGCATTCCTATGATTCAGATATTGGCACATTTGAAGTCATCCCAGAATTTCCTAAGCCTCTCCTCACTTCTTCAATTCTTGCTTCCACTTTCTGTGCTGGTTGACTATTCTTCCTTAAGATTTAAATTGTTGATTTGAACCCTATTGGTTTTGTGTGTATTTTCCTTAGTTTTCATTTGGCCTAGCCTTCACTTTTTCCCTTATGTGTTTACTGTACTGTAATGTCTGTGAGCATCTTTATTACCAGTGTTTTAAACTGCATCTGTTAGGCAGGCTATCTGTTTTTCTGTCAGGCTTGTTATTTATTTTATTTATTTATTTACTTTAATTTTATTGTTGTTGTATTACATCCATGCCCTTTTTATTCCCCTCTGTCCTCTTCCCCACCCACCCACTCCCCCACAAAGTCAATCCCAATTGTTGTCCATGTCCATGGTTCTTCCATAATAGGTTCTCATCTAAACTGCTCCCATTCTTTGCCTCTTCCTCCCTGATCCCCCTGCTCACTGAAGGCCTATTCACTGTATTCATATATCTGGTACTGTTTTGCTTGTTGTTTGCTTTGTTCATTGTCCTGTAATGGGTGAGATCATATGGTATTTGTCCTTCACTGACTGGCTTATTTCCCTAACCACAATACTCTCCAGTTCCATCCATGTTGTTGCAAAGGGTAAGAGTTCCTTCTTTCTTTCTGCTGTGTAGTATTCCATTGTGTAAATGTACCAAAGTTTTTTGATCCAATCATCCACTGATGGGCACTTAGGCTGTTTCCAGCACTTGGCTATTGTAAACAGTGTTGCTATAAACATAGGTTCTTATGAATTGGTGTTTCAGAGTTTTTTGGGTATAGTCCTAGTAGTGGAATTGCTGGATCAAAAGGCAGTTCCATTTTTAGTTTTTTAAGGAAAATCCATGCTGTTTGCCATAGTAGCTGCACCAGACTGCATTCCCAACAAGAACACACCAGGGTTCCCTTTGCCCCACATCCTCACCAACACTTGTTTGTTGATTTGTTGATGATTGCCATTCTGACAGGTGTGAGGTGGTATCTATTTGTGTTTTAAATTTGTATCTCTCTGATGGCTAGTGATGTTGAGCATTGTTTCATATGCCTCTGGGCCCTTTGTATGTCTTTCTCAGTAGGTTGTCTGTTCAGGCCTTTTGCCCATTTTTTAATTGGGCTGTCTCCCTGGTGTTGAGTCACATTAGTTCTTTATATATTTTGGAGATCAAACCCTTGTCTGGGGTATCACTGGCAAATATGTTTTCCCATACAGTTGGTTCCCTTTGAATTTTGCTTTAGCTGAACAGAAACTTTTCAATTTGATATAGTCCCATTTGTTGATTTGTTCTTTTATTTCCTTTGCCCTTGGTGAAGTATCAGTAAACATATTTCTGTGTAGGATATCCAAAAGTTTACTGCCTATATTTTTCTCTAGGACCTTTATGGTGGCACTGCTTATGTTTAAGTTCTTTATCCATCTTGAGTTTATTCTGGTGTATGGTGTAAGTTGGTGGTCTAGTTTTATCTTTTTGCATGTTGCTGACCAGTTCTCCCAACACCATTTGTTGAAGAGACTGTTTTTACTCCATTTGATGTTCCTTCCCCCTTTGTCAAATATTAGTTGACCATAGAGTCCTGGGTAAATTTCCAGGTTCTCTATTCTGTTCCATTGATCTATATGTCTATTCTTATGCCAGTACCATGCTGTTTTGATGACAGTAGCCTTATAGTATAGTTGGATGTCTGGTATTTGGATTCCTCCTACCTTGTTCTTCTTTCTCAAGATTGCTGTGGCTATTCGTGGACATTTTTGGCTCCATATAAATTTTTGAAGTATTTTTTCTATTTCTGCGAAGTCTGTCATTGGTATTTTAATTGGGATTCCATTGAATCTATAGATTGCTTTGGGTAGTATGGACATTTTAATGATGTTATTTCTTCCCACCCATGAACATGGTATATGCTTTCATTTATTTGTATCTTCCTTGATTTCTTTCTTCATTGTTCTGTAGTTTTCTGAGTACAGGTCTCTTACCTCCTTGGTTAAGTTTATTCCTAGATACTTTGTTTTTCTTGTTGCTATGGTAAATGGGATTTGTTTTCTCACTTCTACTTCTGAATGTTTCATTACTGGTATACAAAAATGCTTTTGATTTCTGATTTCTGGATATTGACTTTCTATCAAGCTATTTTGCTAAATTTGTTTCTTAAGTCAAGTAAGTTTTTGGTGGAGCCTCTCAAGTTTTGTATGTACACTATCATATCATCTGCAAATAATGACAGTTTGACTTCCTCCTTTCCAATTTGGATACCTTTGATTCCTTTTTCTTCTCTGATAGCTATAGCTAGAACTTCCAAGATGATGTTAAACAGAAGTGGAGAAAGTGGACAGCCTTGTTTCATTCCTGATCTTAGGGGGAAAGCTTTTAGTTTTTGTCTGTTAAGTGTAATGTTGGCTTCAGGTTTCTCATAGATGGCCTTTATGATATTGAGGAATGCTCCCTCTCTTCCCATTTTGCTGAGGGTTTTTAATAAATGGTTGCTGTATTTTATCAAATGCTTTTTCAGCATCGATTGATATGATCATATGGTTTTTATCTTTCAATTTGTTGATGTGGTGTATTACATTTATTGATTTATGAATGTTGTACCATTGCATCCCTGGGATGAAACCCATTTGATCATGGTGTATGATCTTTGTAATGTACTGCTGAATCAAGTTGGCCAATATTTTGTTGAGAATCTTAGCATCTATGTTCATCAGAGATATTGGCCTGTATCTTTCTTTCTTAGTTGTGTCTTGCCCTGGTTTTGGGATTAGAATAATATTGGCCTCATAAAGAGTTTGAGAGCCTTCCCTCTTCCTGTATTTTTTGGTATAGGTAGAGAAGGCTAGGAGTTAGTTCTTTAAATGTTTGGTACAATTCACCTGTATATCCATCTGGTCTGGGGCTCTTGTGCTTTGGGAGATTTTGGATTACTTCTTCAATTTCACTAGTTGTTATTGGCCTAGTCAGGCTTTCTGCTTCTTCTGGATTCAGTTTTGGTAGATTAAACAATCCCAGAAATGTGTCCATTTCCCCCAGGTTGTCATATTTCTTGTCAGGCTGGCTATTTCTTTGTTACTTAGTTCAGCCACTGAGACCTTGATTTGTCCTTTATTTTCAGTCATATTTCTCTATCTCTGCATCCTGATAGGCTCCTCTGTGCCATTTTTTAGGTAGAGCTGTCGCACCTGTTACATTGTAAGGGGCAGAGCCTTAGGTGTGCATTATTTCGGAGTGACCTGTTTCACCACCTTGTGGCAGTGTATGTGTGGGAGAGGTCTAAGAGGGAACAATGCTGCTTGCTCAGCACTTGCCCCTTTTTCAGGCACTTCTCCCACTTCCTGTATGAGGCTAGCTCCTCTCCAGTTCTGTGGCTCCCAGAGTAGGTGGGTCTATGGATGTTTTAGGACCGTGGGGGCCTCTAAACAAATGGACTCTTCTGTTAGATTGATAGTTCCTCTGCCCCAATCCCCACTGGTTTACAATCAGAAGAAGCAATGTGGCTTTACTTTCTCCCCCAGGGCTGGAAACTTGAGGCACATGATCTGTTCCTATGCCAGAAGCATTCAGTAGGCACCCGTACTGTGATTTCCCTCTTCACTGGCTGACCCCTGCCACTCTCCCATACTGGCAATCCACTTTCCTAACCTCTTCTTCTGTGTCCCAGCTCCACCCCTCCTACCTGTCTGGATAAGTATTTCATTCTTCTTTTACTTGGACTTCCATGAAGTTAGACAGTCTTGTATTTCTGGATGTCTCTGGTTTTGAGGTAGATGTACCTGTTGCTGGTTGTGGAGGAAGATGCAGTATGTCTACACCTACAACTTGGATCTCTCCTGTTTTTATTCAATTTTTAAAAAATCATTTTTTCTTTCAAAACTTTTAGATTTTATTTATTATTTTCAGAGAGAAGGGATGGGAGAGAGGCAGAGAGGAAGAGAAAGGCTGCCTTTCACCTGCCTCCAGCTACAGACCTGGCTGGAGACCTTGCTTGCAACCTGGTTATATGCCCTGGCTGGGAATCGAACCAGTGACCTTTGGGTTCATAGGTTCTTTCAAAACTCTTACTTTACTCTTCCTTTTTCTTACTCTCTTTAGCTTTCTTTCTTCATTTTCTTTCTTTTTTTTTTTTAATTTTATTTTTCTTCCTTCACAACTAGAAACAGGTATAAGCATATGAATTTGATCCTGTGTGATTGTGACAAACTCAGAAAGATCAAGCCAAAGAACTCAAAACGAGCAGAGAGAGGAGATAATCCTTGGTTTGGTGCTGCTTCAGGGGGAGAACCTGGTCTTGATGACAGTAGAGGGACTTCCTCCCAAAGATACTGGCATTGCCCAAGAGCCACTTGCTGGAGCTGCTGGGGGCCCAGAGATGGGCAGGGATGTTGGTAGAGGAATCCCAGCTCATGTTCCCATACCCCAGGCCCCAGCAGGATTTTCTGGGCCAGTTTATGGGGTTGGTGGGTCATCCCAACAGGTGATGATTCCACAAGGAAGAGGCAATACTGCCACAGCCTGTATTGCAGGAATCTCCACTCAGTATCCACAGGGCCATGGGGGTCCTCCTCCACCTATAGGCCAAGAAGCACCCCCTCCAGGCATGATGGGTCCACCTCCTGGTATGAGACCTCCCATGGATCCCCTATTGGGGATCCCCCCTGGAAGAGGAACCCCAATGGGCATGCTTCTTTGACGAATGTGAGGGCCCCCTCTCCCAGGAATACACACACCAAGGCCCTAGACTCATCATGGACCTCCTCGAGGTCCCTGCCTGTTTTCCAAAAGACTGTACATAGTCCTTTTATTTCTTTGTGGCCCGAAGAAACAGATTTATAATAAACTCTTAATGGGAAAAAATAATTGAATATAAGTAACAAACCAAGCAAGCAAGCAGAATAGGTACAGAATCATATATATGGAGATCATTTGGGAGGGGAAAGGGAATATTGGGGGAAAACGTATAGGGATTAAGAATTACAAATTGGTAGGTACAGGACAGCAGGATGTTAAGAATGGCACAGGAAATGGAGTAGCCAAAGAACTTATATGTATGACCCATGGACATATACTAAGGAAAGGGATTGCTGGGGAGAATAGGGGTACCTGGTAGACATAGGAAATCAGGAAAACTGGGACAGGAAAACTGGGACAACTATTATAGCTTAATCAACAAAGTATATTTTAAAAAATGATTGAAAAGCCTTAAGTAAACTAGCTAACCCTACACCTAAAAGAACTAGAAAAACAAGATAAAGCCCAAAGGGAGTAGAAGGAAAAAAAAAATCAACATCATAGTGAGAATAATCAAAATTAGATGGAAATAAATGACATAGAGACTAAAAAACAACTGAAAAGATCAATGAATTCAGGAGCTGTTTTTTAAAAAAGATAAACAAAATTGACGAACTTTTAACCAGACTCATTAAGAAAAAAACAGAAGACCTAAATTAATAAAGTCAGAAATGAAAGAGGGAAACCAATGGATTCCACAGAAATACAGAGGACTGTAAAATAAATACTAAGAATAACTACATACCATGAAATTGGACAAGCTGCGCAAAATAGATAAATTTCTAGAACCCTATAGTCTTCCAAAAGTGAATCAAGAAGAAGTGGAAAATCTAAATAGATTTATAAATAACTAATGAAATTGAAGTAGTAATTTTAAAACTGCCATCCTGGGTCACATGGCATCACAGGCAAATTTTACCAATCACTCAAAGAACTAACACTTCTCAAACTATTCATTCCAAAAAGTTCAAGAAGAGGGAAGGCTGCCAAACTCTTCAGATGAGGCCAGGGTTACCTAATTCCAAAACCATCAAGACACGACAAAGAAAGAAAACTATAGGCCAATATCCCTGATGAACAATGATGCTAAAATTTAAAATAAAATATTAGCAAACTGCACCCAGCACTGCATTAAAAAGGTCATATACTATTTTGAGTGGGATTTATCTCATTGATGCAAGGTTGGTATAATGTTTACAAATCAATAAATGTGATACATCATATAGAGAAAATAAATGGTAAAAATAACATGATCAAGGGGTTCCAAGATGGCTGCTCCATCCACTTGCTCCCAGCCCTGGACCGATCTTGCAGCTAATGCACAGAGTAATCAACTCAAAAATTCACCTGAGTGTGAGTGAGAGAATGGGTGTAAGTGCCTGCCTGCTTTCAATAGCACTCAGAAGCAGCAGCCTAGGCTCTCCTGGCAGAGCCACTGCCCACAGCTGCCGCCCAGCCTGGCACTCCTGGCTGTGCAGATTTGGCGTGGAAGCCATTTTGTGGAATTTGCAATATCCTTTTTTGGGAAGAAGCTGCCAGAATGTCTGTGCCTTGGTGCCTGGGCTTGTTTCTCTGATCTCCACACCTGCTAGGCTGGGCCATGCACCCCACTATTGTTGAGAGCTAGGGTCTGGGGGACCGTGAGTACTTGCTATGGAAGGGGCTGTAATCTTCCCAGACTCACCACTGCTGGAACCACAAACAGGACAAAATGGCCGAGGAGATGGGAACCGAGAAAGGTGGCAGGGGTGGCCCTGGCAGTAGAGACTACAGCGGGAGCGCAGTGAGAGGAGTGCTGTGGCGGGAGTCGGAGTCTGAGTCTCACTGGAAGGAGAAGCACAAGTGCCCTCCCACCATCCTATGTTACAGTTTTCCTGATGGACTCTTCCGTTCCCCACCCTATCAGGATGCTGGGAGACTTAAAGGAGATGATGCAAGTTTATTGATTTGGGAGAGAGGGAGAGAGGCATTGATGTGAGAGAGAAGTCAGTAGGTGATCTCCTACATATGCCCCATCTGAGGATCCAAGCCACATCTAGAAGCCCACTCAAGGCTTCTGTGGTAGGGACTGAGACCCTTAGTAAGATGGAGAAAAGTTCCCACCCATGAACTGGTTAATGAAAAATCAGGTTCCAAATAAAACAGGGAGTCCATGTAACCCACACAAAAGACATTACTAGAGTACCCTGATCAGGTGATTAAGGACTACACCAGGGGCTCTCTGCTCTGGGGAGAGATGAAAACTGCTGAAGATAAACCACCATCTTTTTTCTTTTTTTCTTAAAGGGACAAAGCACAGGTTGTATGTTTGCAGCTACCCACCTTGGGCTCCAGCCAAAGGAGGGTGGCAAAGACTAGAGTTGCTCAAGGAGACCCCAGAACTGGGGCACTGGGGAGAGTCTTAGAGGAGTAGCCATAGGATTTTGGGGGTCTTGATATACCTGGGCTATATAGTAGCCATCTTTCTTGATAAGAGCTAGCCCCTCTCAGGAGAAAATTAACTTACCCTGTAAGACACTGCTCTGGAAATTCCCTTTGGAAATTCCTTTGCCACAACCTCTGAAAACTTGTTTCCTCCACTCAGTAACTTTTTAAATTATTTTTTCAGTTTTACTCTGTCTTGGTCTTCTGTTTTATTTGTTTCTTTTTCTTTTTCTTTTCTCCCATCTTGCATCTTAACTGTTAGTAAAGAGACAACAACGTAAACAGACTCAAGGGTCATCAAAGACTGGCAGTAGGGTGCAGCCAATTGATACACTATCCTGAAAAGCAAGACTACTGCTTCCCCGCTCGTTGAGAGCCACAGAAAGACCCTCCAGGCATACAGCACACCCAAAATCTGGGCTCTGGAAGCCTACTAGGAGTTCCACCCTGCCAAATACAGTGAAATAATCCTGGACAGACTCAGATTAGTGGCTCGGGGAGGGGGAACACACCCACCATCTTCCTTGAAGTCTGAAAGGCACCTGCTATGGGAGATCCAGGAATCACAGTACCCTGTTTCCACCACCAGCACTCTCAGAACTAGTTAAGACTGCAACTAGTACAAGGCTGATAGCAGGCCAGCAGGCAGACACTGGGAGAGGCTGTTCCTATGGCTATCTGGAACATTCACTGACACACCCCTGGACCCAGTGCTGATAAAAGTCAGCTTTGCAAGGCAGCTTGGGCCACCTTGGGAGCAGCCAAACTTGGAGGAATCAGCCACAAACTGTGGCTCACCAATTGCTTTGTAAAGGTGGCCAAGGGCCAGATGTGGACAGCACCTACCATTGGCTTACACCATACTTAGCCATCAGAGTACTATCCAAAGAGAAAAACCAGAAGGCCAGAGCTAAACTGTGCTGAGACAAATACACTTGTCTCTTTTCTCATTACTTTAGCTATTTTTCTTTATTTTTAAATTAAAAACATTTTTTGATGCTCTTTCTTTCATAACTCCTATTCTACTCTCATCCTGGATGACCTCACTCTTCCTTTCTCTCCTTTTATTATTGTTACATTTTCTGTGTTCCTTTTCCCTGTCTTCCTCTTTCAATTCAATATTCCCATTTCTCTTCTTATAATCACTTTTTTTCCCCTTTGGTCTTGATATTCTTTTCTTATCCCCTTTCTCTACTAGCCCATTTCTCTTTCTACTTTTAATATTCTTTGCCCTATTGTTGTTGATATTGTTCTGGGGATCAGAGAGGGGTTATTTATTTTGGTATCGTTTTGCTTTGTTTGGCCAGTACCTATGCAATAGCATACAATACATGGTGGAGGTTGATCCTATTAGGCAGACAAAAAGGAGTCTTCACTAAAAATAGGAAAATAGCAATCAGGACCCAAATACAACAGGAGTCCACACAACCCATAGAGAGATAACCCTTAGAACATACAGATTAGGAGATCAAGGAGCCTGAACCCAGGGACCTACAGGACTCCTAACACACTGGGCCACTCCATAAGACAGAAAGTCAAAGCAAATCAATTTTATACATAGAAACAAAGAGAAAGAAACAACTAAAATAGGTAGGCAAAGAAACAACCTCCAAATAAAAGAAAAGGAAGAATCTTCAGAAAAAGAGCTAAGTGAAATCAAGGCAAGCAATTTATCAGAGTTCAAAGGAATGGTAATAAGGATGTTCAAGGAACTTAGAAGTACAAAGAACTTAGTGGCACCTAATTAGCATTAAAAAGGATATGGGAACCTTGAATAAGAACTAACAGAAAAGAAAAATGCAACATCTGAAATAAAGAACATACTAGAAGTAATTAAAAGCAGGCTAGGCAAAGCTGAGGATCAAATAAGTGAGCTGGAAGACAAGGATAAAAAAACACCCATCAAAATAATTAAATAAAAGAAATAGAAGGAATGAGAATTTATGGGACTCAGCGAAAGCAGTCTTGACAAGGAAGTTCATAGCAATTTAGGCCTACCTAAAGAAGGTAGAAAAATCTCAAATAAACTACCAAACCCTACATCTAAAAGAACTAGAGGAACAATAAAGCCCAGAGTGAGCAGAGGAAGGTAATAATCCAGATCAAAGCTGAATTAAATGACATGGAGACTAAAAGAACAGTTCAAGGATCAATAAATCCAGAAGCTGGTTCTTTGAAAAGATAAACAAGATTGACAAATGTCTAATGAGACTCATCAAGAAAACAAAGAGAGGGCCCAAATAATCAAAACAGACACCACAGAAATACTAAATATTGTAAACAATTACTATGAACAACTATATGCCAAGAAATTGGACAACCTGGGAAAAATGGATAAATTTCTAGAAACATAAAATCTTCCAAATCTGAATCAAGAAGAAGCAGAAAACCTAAACAGACCAATAACAACAAGCAGAATTGAAGCAGTACTCAAAAAACCACTGATATATAAAAGCCCTGGTCCAGGTGATTTCACAGGTGATTTTTACCAACCATTGAAGAAAGAACATTGCCCTTTCTCAAACTATTTAAAAAAATTCAAAAAGAGAGAAGACTCCCAAACACTTTATAAGGCCAGTATTATCCTAATCCCCAAACCAGGTAAAGACACAAGAAAGAAAAAAAAATACAGGCCAATAACTCTGATGAACATAGATGCTAAAATTCTCAACAAAATATTGGCAAACCGAATCCAATAATATATTAAAAAGATCAGGCCCTGGCTGGTGTGGCTCAGTGGACCGAGCATCAGCCTGCAAACCCAGGTGTTACTGGTCCAATTCCAGTCAGGGTACATCCAAGTTGCAAGCCAGGTCTCCTGCCAGGTCCCCACCTGAAGGCAGATGAAAGGCAATCATACATTGATCTTTCTGTCCCTCTCTGCCTCCCTCCCTTCCCCTTGCTCTAAAAATAATGAATAAAATCTTTTTTAAAAATTAAATTAAAAAAAAGATCATACACTATGATCAAGTAAGAATTACTCTAGGGATGCAAGGATGGTACAATATTAGCAAACCAATAAATGTGATATATCACATACACAAAATGAAAGACCAAATTTACATGATTAGATCAATGATGCAGAAAACTCATTTAATAAAACCCAGCATTCATTTATGATATAAACCTTTAGGAAAGTAGGAATAAAGGGAGCATACATAAATATAATAAAGGCCATATACAAAAAACTTACTACCAATATACTCAATGGTCAAAAACTAAAATAGTTTCCTTTAAGATCAGGAAGAAGACAAGGGTATCCACTTGCACTATTGCTATTCAACATAGTACTGGAAGTCCTAGCCATAGCAATCAGACGAGAGAATAAAAGATATCCAAATTGGAAAGAGGAAGTAAAACTGTCTTTATTTGCAGATGACATGATATTCTACACGGAAAACTTTATAGGCCCTACCAAAAAACTACTGGACCTAATAAATGAATTTGGCCAAGTAGCAAGATATAAAATCAATACTAAGAAATTCATGGCATTTCTATACACCAACAATGAACTACCAGAAGAGAAACTAAGAAAGCAATTCCATTTACTACTGCAACACCCCCCCCCCCCCGAAACAACCCCCAAACAAACAAACAAAAAAACAATAAGAAAGAGAGAGATACTTAGAATAAATTTAACCAAAGAGGTAAAAGACATGTGTTCAGAAAACTGTAGGAAACCGAAGACAGAAAGTGAAGAAGATACAGATAAGTGGAAGCATTTACTATGTTCAAGGACTGGAAGAATTAACATCATTAAAATGTCCACACACCCAAAGCAATGTATATATTCAATGCAATTCCTATTGAAATACCAATGGCATATTTCATAAATCTAGAACAAATATTTCAAAAATTTATATGAAACCAAAAATGACCTCTAATAACCACAGCAATTTTGAGAAAGAAGAACAAAGTAGGAGGGGGTAACAATACCTGATATCAAACTATAGTATAGGCTACTAATTAAGATAGTCTGGTACTGGCATAAGAACTGACACATACATCAATGAAACAGAATAGAGAACCCAGGAACAAACCCATGTCTTGATGGTCAATTAGTATTTGACAAAGGCGGCACAAGCATACAATGGAGTAAAAATAGCCTCTTAATAAATAGTGTTGGTAGAAATGGACTAGTGTTTGTAAAAAATGAAACCACCAACTTATACCATGCACTAGAATGAACTCAAGATGGATAAAAGACTTAAATATAATTCATGATACCATAATAATACTAGAGGAAAACACAGGCAGTAAAATCTCAGACATTTTGCTTAACAATATTTTTACTGATATATCTCCTAGGACAAAAGAAGGGAGGGAAAAAAAACCAAATGGGACTACATCAAATGAAAAAGTTTCTGCACAGCTAACAAAACAATCAGCAAAATGAAAAGGGAACTGACTATATGGAAGAACATGTTTGCCAATGATATATCAGACAAGGGTTTAATCTCCAAAATATATAAAGAACTCATAGGACTCAACACCTGGAAGACAGACAATCCTATTTTTAAAAATGGGCAAAGGGTCTGAATAGAAATTTCTCCAAGGACAACATACAGAGGGCCCATAGACATATGAAAAAATGCTAACCATCACTAGCCATCAGAAATGCAAATTAAAACTACAATGAGATATAACCTCACACCTACCAAAATGTCTATCATTAATAAAACAACAAACAAATTTTGGAGAGAATGTGGAGAGAAGGGAACCCTAGTGCACTGTTGGTGGGAATGCAGATTGGAGCAACTAGTCTGCAAAACAGTATGGAGTTTCTTTCAAAAAATTATAAATGGAACTGCCCTTTAGCCTAGTGATTTCACTGCTGGGAATATGACCAAAGAATTCTGAAACACCAGTTCAAAAAAACATATGCACCCTATATATGATAGCCAAGTGTTGAAAACAGCCTAAGTGGCCATCAGTAGATAAGTGGATAAAAAAGCTGTGGTACATTTACACTATGGAATGCTGGGGGCTGGTTGAAAGAAGGTAAAGGGATTAGACAAAGAATATATATGCATCACCTATGGACACGAACATGTGGGAATTGACTGTGGGAATGGGAGGGCAGGCTGGGAGGATGGAGGGAAAGGTGGGAACATTGGGACAACTGTAATAGCATAAACAATAAAAAGTGTGTAACTGGACAGCTACAGACAAATGGGCAGCTGAAGATGATGAGGATGAAATTGTTGACATCAAGAAGCAGAAGACCAATGAGGATAACTAGACTGCAAAATAGGAAAAGATAACCTTAAAAAAAAAAAGGCTGCCATAACCTATTCATGCTCTACTTCATGTCTCAGAATCTAAACATTGTCACCTTAGAGTAGAGAGTTCCCCACCTGCCTGCCCAGTACAGGCAGTGCCACTCACAGATGACATATGCTGTCCACACCTAACCAAAACCACAATATGAATTTGCAACAGGGGAGGAATAAATCCCAAACTTCCAATGCCCTGATTTTTTAAAAAGTCCTTTAAAAAAGGAAAATATGTTTGTATTTTTAATTTACATTTTATATTTTTGTGCATAGTGTTAAGGGTCAGCTATTTTTCATGATTTTGGGGTGACCAAACCAGCCTTTGGAGTGTTCTCTATCCTGCTTCTGGCTTTACTTGTGGTGTGACCATGTTCATTATAGTCTCAATGGAGGGAAAACTTGTTAAAAAGCAAAATCAACAACAAAAAGAACATCTCATTACAAGCATTTCAGTAACTTTTTTGTGTATGTACTTAGCTATACTTAAGTAGTAGGTTTGTATGAAACGGTTAAAAAGGCCAAAGATAAAAGGTTGCTTTCTTTCCCTTTTTTTTTGTTTTATGAAGTGCCTGTTTATTTATGTTTTGGGGGGCTGTTTAATGGATATGTGAAACCATACTGTCCAACAATAAACTGGAATTTTAAAAAAAGCAAAAAGAAAATGTCAAGACTTCTGAGGGCAGAAGTGTTTGCTGATGCTTTGGTTGGGAGGGTCCCTACTGGTTCTATCCCTGAGTGCTGGCTCTGCAGAGGCCTGGATGTGGTGGTGAAACATGCACTGTGCTATTGCTGGAGAAGGAGTACTTGGCAATGAGGCAGGAGACCAATTTCTCCTCACAGTCTCTGGAAAACACTAAGGTGTAAAGCTTTAGCACTTGTAGACAAACTGAAAGAGAAATACCTTAAGTAGAGAGTTCAAGATATTAAGATGCAAGGATCAATTGGCAATCAGTTAAAATACTTACCTTTGTCAAGCCAGTGATACCAATATTTAACAGTTTAATAAAGGATTTCAAAATAAACTCCCAATTTCCTTAGTTAAACATATTAACATCTGGTAGAGCAAAATGAGAGTATCCTGGAAAACTGTTTAGGTATCCATGTATTACATGAATAAAAATGCAATTATCTATGGTATCTAATATCTAGCAGCTTGTTTACTAAAGCCAATAAAATAAGAAACTAGCTCTGTGGGATATGATGCCCATCTCAGTACTCCTCTTTAAGAGCTTTTGCATTTTTAATGAATTTAAAAGTACCCTCTAGGAGCATCATTCAATTTTTAAATTATACTTAAATTCTTTAAGGATTATACTATTAGAGAACAAAAATTCAACCAAGTAAATTTGAAGATCTAATTGACTTTATTAAATGATTCATGAATTGGGCAGCATTCCATCTAGGAAATAGAGAGGAGCCCCAAGCTGTACAATGTGGAAGACTTTTATAGGCAGAAACTGATGGGACTAGAGTCATTAGCAAAATAAAGGATTGTTTTAGGCCCTTAGGGGGAAATGGGGGATCTTATCAAGCAGTTTTCTTTCTGGGTGGAGGTGGGGGGAGAACCTTTGAGACAGATTATCTCATTGATACTAATCAGAAAATTCAGACTGAATAATATGACATTCCTGAAGAAGGTTGAAACTGATATTAGATATTAAGTCTGGGTTTGGTGTAATGGCTGTTAGTTCAAGTGACTCTATCTTGGGCTTGTTTTCTCTTTAAAAACACTGAATGGTCAAAGGAGATACTAAACAGGAAAATGCTATTTGTGTATGGTTGCCATTTTGATGATTTTCTTGCGTTTTTGCCAAAGTACTCACTTGCATTTAGATTTATATATTATTTTATTAAAACAGATTCCAAGGCACTGGCTGGTGGCACAGTGGGTAATGTACCGGTCTGCAAACCCAAAGGTCCCTGGTTCAATTCCCAGCCAAGGCACATAACCAGGTTGCAAACCAGGTCTCCATTCAGTTCAGTATCTGGAGGCAGGTGAAAGGCAACCATACGTTGATATCTCTCTCTTTCTCTCTGCCTCTTTCCCTTCCCCTCTATCTAAAACTAATAAATAAAATCTTAAAAAAACAAACAAACAGATTCCATCCTTTTAGATGGGAAGAATGCTGAGAAGACACAGACCCTAACATGCACAATTACTGGTCTTCTCACAGCCTGGACCCTGGTTCTCTTGATGCAAGAAACCCTGTGAACTCAACTTCTCTCTCCCTTGGAATCAAGCCTGGTTAGCCATGACTTAAAAATCTTCCTTTTGGCCCTGGCTGGTAGCACAGTGGATAAGGTGCTGTCCTGCAAACCCAAAGGGCACTGGTTCGATTCCCAGCCAGGGCATATAACCCGGTTGCAAGCCAGGTCTGCAGCTGGAGGCAGGTGAAAGGCAACCATACATTGATGTCTCTCTCCCTTCCTCTCTCTCTGGAAATAATAAAATCTTTTAAAAAAACCCAACTTCCTTTTGCCATAGTTGCCACAATTTACATATTAGTTTCTTCAGCAAAACAAGTTCCACTAATGTATCATCTTCTAGGCTCAGTATATAACCAGAGCAAGAGCATGTGGCGCCTTGGTTTATGACCCAACAATTAGTGTTGAGAGAAACAGATTTTTATTTACAATATTACAATACAACCTTGCAGGGGGGCGGCGGGGGGGGGGGGCAGGCTGGGAGCATTCCTGCTTTGAAACCTGTTCTGCCATGAAACCTAGCACTTCCCTTGCTCCCCAAAAGGCTATAAACCAAAACCAAGCTCCCTATCTATCTCCTTATCTGTGCTTAAGCCGGCTGCATAAATAATCCTCCAGTGCTTCTGGAAGGTACATTCATGGGTTTTAAGGTTGCTACCTTCCACGGCAGCTATGTACTTCAGGGTCTGCGGTACAGTGTCCTCAGCCTCCACATTATAGTCCAGAAAAGCATGTGCCCTGTTACACTGGATCATGGTGAAATCCAGGAAAGGAACACGTCCTAAGAGAGTGTCCTTTCAGTATGTCTCCAGTTCTAAGAGTCCAGATAGAGTCTGGGTCTGCAAGGCAGAGTCTTTAGTGGCTTCAGAGTCAGTGAGACAGCACAATCCAAGCAGCAGCATGCCTGCTTTCTTACTAGCCCAGGCTGCATGGCCAAATCCTGACTACAATATGCATAGCTGTTTGCTCATTTCTCCTACATCATGGCTCTTTCTCTTAAATCCTGACCCAGAGCTTCCTATGTGATTTCATCTCCAACTCCTCCCACAATGGACTATATTTGACAGGACCCCCATATTGTTTACATTCTTTTGGCTGCCATTTTTAGCCAGGTCAAGAGTTCCAGTCACCGGGCTTCTGGGAAGCGCCTTCACCTCCCTTGGCTAAGTTAAGGGGCAGGATATATTCTGAAAGTCACTATACCTTTTGCCCTGGGGTGGTAGCACAATAATTAGCTAGCTACCAACTTGCCATAGATATGTAAAGTATCTTAAGCCTATCATCTGCTTCCCCCATCCACTAAATCATAGGCTGTGGGGACTTTGGGGATCCCCCCACCCTGCTCTGTACCGTTTCAAGTATTTGTCAATGCTCCTTTTACACTTGGTGCCTGTTACATGCTATGACCAACTAGTGGCTTGTGGCCATTTCTCCAAGAACAGTAGATGGTCCCATGACCATATGAAAGGGTCCAGTGCAAACTGACAATCATGGAGGCTGCCAGTAAGGTGGAGACCAACAACATGACACTAATAATATCCACCTTACATAGAGTGCACATGCACACACATGCACATACACTAAACTCAATGTAGGTTGTGCCAACCATTTATCAAGTTCTCATTTCATTAAGATACTGGGCTAGGTGCTAGAGGGGAGAGGTGGATTATTAAAACACTATCTGGGTGCAAAGAAAGGCTAATTTGTCAGCTGTGGCCCAAAAATAAGAGCCATAGTGGGAAGAGGATGAGGGTACAGCTGGCTGGGAAAACTCAGGCTGGGTGATGGGATAGCTTCAGGATCCTCAAGGAAGGAAGGGGCCTCCTGGACTCTGCTTTGAAAGATGGAAAGGATTTCACAGGCCAGGATTGAGGAGCAGAATGCAGTGGGATGTGGTAGTCAGGATCCCTTGACATAAGCAAGGGCAAAGAGGCAGACTGGCACAGGCCAGGTCCCCACAGCCTGGACACTTGTCTGTGCTCCAGGAATATGTTCAATGCTCACTTGCTAACTCTATTTGGCTGCCCCCAAAGTGCTTTATGGTGAACATGTCTGTGCATTACCAAGCTCACGATCCTCCCTGACAAACCAGGCTCCTTCTCCTTTCTGGTCAACAAAACTAACCTCTTGCCTGGACCTTTTCTTTTCTTTTTTTTTTTTTTAAAACATTGTAACAGCCTCCTGACTGATGACAGTACATCCATCTTTTCCACTCAGCAGCAAAAGTGAACTTTTTGAAATAGAAATCTAATCACCCTCTTCCTCACTAAAAAATTCTTTTAAAAAATTCTTTTTTACGGCCTTATTGTTGTTCTTTTATAGTTATCCCTTTGCCCTTTGCTCTACCCTGTCCTACCCACTCTGTTGTTTATGTCCATGGGTCATTTATACATGTTCCTTGACTAGACGCTTCCTCTTCTTTCCCCTCTTATCCCCTTTCTTCCCCCACCCCCACTGTCAGTTTGTTGTGTCCATGCCCCTGGTTCTATTCTGTTCATTTGTTTGTTTTCTTCATTAGGTTCCACTTACAGGTGAGATCATGTGGTATTTGTCTTTCACTGCCTGGCTTACTTCACTTAACATAATACTCCCCAGTTTCATCCATGCTATCACAAAGGTAGGGGTTCCTTCTTTCTTTCTGCTATGTAGTATTCCATTGTGCAAATGTACCATAGTTTTTCGATCCACTCATTTACTGATGGGCACTTAGGCTGTTTCTAACACTTGGCTACTCTAAATACTGCTGTTGTGAACATAGGGGTGCATAGGCTCTTCTGAACTGGTATTTCTGGACTCTTCAGGTATAATCCCAGCAGTGGAATCCCTGAATCAAAAAGCAGTCCCATTTTTAGTTTTTTTTTTTAAATAAAATTCCATACTGTCTTCCACAGTGGCTGCACCAGCCTGAATTCCTCCCAATAGTGCACTGGTGCTCCCTTTTCTCCACATCCTTACCAGTACTTGTTTGTTGATTTGTTACTGATGACCATTCTGACAGATTTGAGGTAGTATCTCATTGTAGTTTTAATTTGCATCTCTCTGATGGCTAGTGATGTTGAGCATACTTTCTTATGTCTATGGGCCCTCTGTATGTCCTCCTTGGAGAAGTGTCTGTTCAGGTCCTCTGCTCACTTTTTAATTGGATTGTTTGTCTTCCTAGTGTTGAGTTGTATAATTTCTTTATATATTTTGGAGATCAAACCCTTGTCCGAGGTATCATCTTCAAATATGTTTTATCATACTGTTGGTTCCCTTTTCATTTTGATGATGTTTTCTTTAGCTGTGCAGAGCTTTTTAATTTGATGTAGTCCTCTTTATTTATTCTTTCCTTTATATCATCCCTTGCTCTAGAGAGTTATCGGCAAAAATACTGCTGCATGGGATAAAAACTTTTGATGGCCTTCCCATTATTTTTGGCAGAAAAACTAAATCCTGAACAGTAAACTTAAGGTTGATGCCCCAAACTTCATTGATGCCTTTGCTGGAGCCTTCCCCATCCTCTATCCCCCAACCCCATCCTCCAACCTGAGATCTCATATGAGTTGTTTTGCCACCCATTTGTGTAACTGACTTACAGCCGATCTCTTCCCTCCATGATGGCAGCAACCACAACTGTTTTGGCTCAGCTAGGTCACCCAGTGCTGTGCACTTAATAGGTGTTCAGTGAACATGTGTGGAATAAATACATGAGCCTCACTAAGCATGGGGCCCTGCCTAAAGTCAGTTAATCATTATTTGATGAAACATTATTTCATTTGTATATTTCTACTCATTATGAGTTCGGAATCATGTTGTTCAAATGTTTTTTTTTTCTTTTTTTTACCAAAAGCATTCTTCCTTACAAGAAACATATTTCAGAACTAAATTCATGAAGTTCACCCACCGAGAAAGGAGAAAGATGCTTTCAGGTGTTTCCTACTTGATTCTCATACCTATGGGGTAAAGATTTTTCCCTTTGGGAAATAGTTTCTCCAAGCCAATGTGACATTGCAATTCAAGGCTGACTTTTATTGTATAGAATTTTTCCCCCGTTCCCAACTTCCAGCATCATTTATTTTTCCTAGAATCTAGATACAATTAACTGCAGAAAGACAGTGCTCACTCAATACTATTTAAGCCTCATTTTGGGTTATCAGCACTTGTAAATGTGAATTCACATTTCAGTAAAATGGAAACTTTGACAAACAATATTGATAACTACAAAGTTTTTATATGTAACACATGGACTTTAATGTAGCAGAATTTAGCCTTTATAAAGTGGGTTACACATAAACAAGTTACTTTGCTTATTTGTCCTAACCTATTTAGTGTTGCACAGGAGCTCCTCTCCATAGTTTTTACTATGTATTTAAATAGATTCTTCCCCTTAAGACAAGGTGAAAAAGACCCTACCCAGAAAAACGCTAACAGAATTATTCAATTCTAAGTTATCAGCAGGTATAACATCATAAGTAGGTTATGGGCTATTTTTTAAGTCTTTTAACTTAAGTAATAGAAAAAGGTTACAGTGTTGACTAAAAGAAGACACAGGTTTCTCATTAAACATTGTTTTAATGGGTCTCAAAATTCTGTGACATATTTTGGTCAAGTTGTTTCCGTTAAAAAGTACTGATTTTAAAAACTAGTAACTTAAAAACTGCCACACACAAACAAATGGCCCACAAAATTCTCCTTTCCTTCAGAAGGTTTTACAGTGCATTGTAATCATTAACTAGTCCTTTACCATTACACTTAAACAGCCAATTGAGACAAAGAGTTCTGAGACCATTCTTCCACCACTGATTAAGACTGGGGTGGCAGGTGTTGGGGATAATATTCATTTAGCCTTCTAAGCTTTCTGGGCAGACTTGGTGACTGCCAGCTCCAGCTGCCTTCTTATCCACTGATTTGATGACACCCACAGCAAATGTCTGTCTCATGTCACGGACAGCCAAGCAATCCAGAGGAGGATAGTCAGAGAAGCCCTTAACACATATGGGCTTGCTGAGAACCTTATCAACAATGGCAGCATCACCAGATTTCAAAAACTTTGGGCCATCTTCCAGCTTTTTCCTAGAGGGTCAATCTTCTTTTTCAGCTCAGGAAATCTGTAAGCAATATGAGCTGTGTGACAATCCAGAACAGGTGTGTATCCAGCACTGATTTGGTCTGGATGGTCCAGGATAATCACTTGAGCTGTGAAGCCATCTGCTTCCGCTCGTGGGTCATTTTTGCTGTCACCAGCCACAGTGCAACAATGAACATCTTTGACAGACACTTTCTTGACATTGAAGCCCACATTGTCCCCAGGAAGAGCTTCACTCAAAGCTTCATGGTGCATTTCAACAGACTTTACTTCAGTTGTAATGCTGACTGGAGCAAAGGTGACCACCATGCCAGGTTTGAGAATACCAGTCTCCACTTGGCCCACAGGGACAGTACCAATGCCACCAATTTTGTAGACATCCTGGAGGGGCAGATGCAGGAGCTTGTCATTTGGATGAGTTGGTAGCAGGATGCAATTCAGAGCTTCAAGCAGTGTGGTTCCACTGGCATTGATATCTTTACAGGTGACTTTCCATCCCTTGAACCAAGGCATGTTAGTACTTGGCTCTACCATGTTGTTGGAAACAACCAGAAATTGGCACAAATGCTACTATGCCAGGGTTATAGCCAATTTTCTTAATGTAGGTGCTAACTTCTTTAATAATTTCCTTGTATCTCTTCTGGCTGTAGGGTGGCTCAGTGGAATCCATTTTGTTAACACCAACAATTGGCTGTTTCACACTAAGTATGTAAGCCAGAAGGACAAGCTCATGGGTCTGCCCATTCTTGGAGGTGCTGGCTTCAAATTCACCAACACCAGCAGGAACAATTAGGATAACACAGTCAGCCTGAGATGTGTCTGTAATCATGTTTTGATGAAGTCCCTGTATCCTGGGCCATTGATGATGGTCACATAATACTTGCTGGTCTTAAATATCCACAGGGAGATATTGATGGTGATAACATGCTCACTCAGCTTTCAGTTTATCCAAGATCCAGGCATACTTGAAAGAGCCCTTGCCCATCTCGCAGCCTCCTTCTCAAATTTTTCGATGGTTCTTTTGTTGATCCCTCCACATTTGTAGATCAGATGGCTGGTAGTGGTAGACTTGCAGCAATCTATTTGTCCAATGACCACGATGTTGATGTAAGTCTTTTCCTTTCCCATTTTGGCTTGTAGTGGTGGTTTTCATGACACCTGTGTTGTGAAAAAGCTATTGTGCATAATTCTTAGGGGCAACATTTCTTTTTTGGGTCACAACTAATGTGGAAAGCTAAGATGAGTCCAAAGGGGACCATGTGAGAACTTTCTTTGCAGTACTATTTAGGGCCAACTTATTTAGCTATTATCATAAATGAGAGAAAAACAAAAACAAATTCACTGTTGAAAGCATAATAAATGCTAGAATTAAAGTTACAGGCTATGGGATATAGTTACCACACTCTATCAGGTGAGCTCAGAATCTCTCTAATCTTTCCTGAAAGCATGAAAGTAACATTTCTATCTTGTAAGGCAGAGGGTGGCAAAGTTGTGAAGAGCCAGAGGGTAAATGGTTCAGGTGGTATGGGCCATATGGTCTCTGTCACAACTACTCGGCTCTGTGGTGGCAGCACAAAAATGGTCATAGACATTAAGCACCCAAATGGACATGGCTGTAATTACAATGAAACTTCATTTTAGAGACTTTGAAATTGAGTTTCATATAACTGTCAGATGTTATACAACATTATTTTCCTTTGAATTTTTCCCAACAATTTTAAATTTAAAAACAACTGAAGACTATACAAAATCAGACAGTGGCTGGGCCTTGGCCCCAGGGCTGCAGTTTGTGGAACCTATGGTGAAGCAGGTTCAACGTGTGCTGCCAACCACAGCCTACTTTCCCTACATTGTCTCTCAAGGACAACTCTTAGAATCTAAGATAGCAGACTTGGTACTTTTTTCCCTAGAAGTTTACAGTTAGTTTGGAGGTCCTACTTCAAGTTAAATCATTTTCAGGTAAGACATCACAAATGATTAAATTAAAATGTGACCATGTTCCACAGGTCTCATTATAGTGGTACAATGATTTCTGAAGAATTTCCCAGTAGATTTGGTAATATTTTTGCCCTTAGCTGTATAGTGACACTACATAGCAACCAGGGAGATGTTCAATTATTAACATTTTGCAACACTGACTTTATCACATATTTTCTATTTATCAAGCCATCTTATTTTTTATGCATTTCAGCAATTATTTATAAATTCCCCTGCTATTGATAAACCAAATTAGGACAGTTCTAATCAGAGCACATTTGTTTGCTTCCTTGCTAAACTTAAGAAGCTAAGATCAGCCAGGGTCTTAACAGAATAGTTTTATTCTAAGCTCAGCACCTTGCACAAAGTGAATGCCTATGGTATGTAATCATGACATCAGGTAATAAAGAAAACAAAAGTATAATTGTTGACTATTTATTTTATATGAACGAAAGGCTAACACACTAGAAATAGTTGACATCAATACAAAATTAAATGGCAAGGATATTTGCAAGTATTGTTTTGCTTTGTGAAACCAAAAAATAGAGACAAAAATGAAATATAGAAAACGTATAGAGCCCTGGCTGGTGGCATAGTGGATGAGGTGCTGGCCTGTGAACCCAAAGATCGCTGGTTCGATTCCCAGGCAGGGCACATAATCAGGTTGCAAGCCAGGTCTCCAGCCAGGTCTGTAGCTGGAGGCAGGTGAAAGGCAACCATACATTGATATCTCTCTCCCTCTCTGCCTATCTCCCTTCCTCTCTCTCTAAAAATAATAAATAAATAAATAATCTTAAAAAAAGTAAAGAAGAAAACCTATAGCTTCCTAAGAAGCCTATTATTATAGCAGAGCCCTGATCAGGTGACTCAGGTGGTTGGAGCACTGTCCTGTACAACCAAAAGCCACAGGTTTGATTCCTGGTCAGGGCACATACATAGGCTAAGGGTTTGAATCCTGGTTGGGGCGTGCACAGGAGGCAACTGATTGATGTTTCTCTCTCATATTGGTGTTTTTCTCTTTCTCTTTTCCTTCCTCTCTAAAATCAAAAAGCATATCCTCAGGTAAGAATTAAAAAAATTATAAATTATAGCCAAGTATTTATGGATTATCAATCCAGTGCCTTCACTGTGTGAGTGGTGGGAGCCCAGGGAGGTTGAGGAATATGTCCCAAGACACACAAAGCCAGTCAGTGGAGAGACAGAAGTAGATAAAAATGTATTTCCCAGCACACAAAATTCACAGGTTGCAAACCTCTGTATCCACAGGGTCTTGTGAGAAGCAGTAAAACAGCAGTGTAGGGGAAACCTGGGTAGATGAAACAACCAGGCTCTGTTCCATTGTGTTTCTTCTTGTGGGAGTTCTTTCAGAAGCTGGTACAGTGCCAGCTCTAGGGCCAGACAGACACTACTGCCAAAGCCCACCTCTGCCCATTGCAAGTTTCCTACCCCTCTAATTATCCATTTTCTTGCTTGTAAAGTGAGGTAGTATTGCCTTTATTGAAGTGTTCTGATAAGCTCAGAGATGATAGTGTCAAGAGTCTGAATACAGCAAGTTTTGAGAGAAGCAGCACTGCTACACTGTCCAGACATTTGGATGAACAAAGGCATGTGCTTAGTTTGGTTTTGTGGGTTCTAAGCAGAGGAGATGAATATTCAGGCACAAGGGGTCAAGAAAGGGTAAGATCTGCAGACAGACTGAGAGGAAACAGGTCCAAGATGTATGAAGTGTCCTCCTTGAAGAACCTGATGTGTGGGAGCAGTCAGACTGGAAGAGACAGGAAAACTGCCTCCACCAAGCCATCTATAAGCTGTGGGCAGACATCTAGTCTGTAGTAGTTTGTTCATTCACTCACTCATTCACTCTCTCAGATGACACTATGCATCAGGTTCTGTGCTGGGGCTACTGCAGCAAACAAGACACATCTGACCTCTGCCCTTGGGGCTTTCATGCTTCAGTGGAGGAAGACATTAAAATAGTAACTGTGACACAAGCCAAAAGGGGCAGTTGTAGGGTGGGCTGAAAATTGATGACAAAAGGATTGGGGGGTATAACATTCCAAGCCCTCAATATATGCCAAGAGCCCACAAGTCCTCATCAAGTTCAGGTAAGAGCCCCTGAACTGTAAGTTCACTCTAAGTGTGCTCACCCAGGTCCTGCTTCCTGAAAACTGAATGCAGAAGGCATGAGCAGAGAGGAGGTAATCTAAGTTGACCGTAAGAGTCTCTCTTTGAAAATGCGTGTGTGTATACACCTCTTCCTCTCCTGTGGACTCATGCAGGTAAGTATGTGATTCTGCAGCTAGGGTACATGATGCCATACAGAGGGGAGGGTAATTGTGCAAATGATTTTTATAAAGAAATGACATTTGGTGAATGGTGGAGATATATATTGATGATCACTCACCAACGAATCCTAATGGTTATTGAGCACTAGTAGTTGAGAAAAGCCCCCCAAACCTCAGTGAGAAGCTTACAGCAGGGGGAGGGTACCATCCCCTATACTAGAGATGAAAATAGAAATAGCCACAGGGCAATAGCCTCTGCTTTAAAAACTTTCAGAAAGTTAAATGTTAAGCCTTGATAATCTAGTAGGCATCAGCCAGGTGAAAGAGTGGGGCAGTGTAGCATTCCAGCAATAGAGCAGGAATAAAAGCCAGGACACATGAAACAGCAAATGCTCTATGAGGAATGACATGTGGACATTCAGTGAGCACAGGGACCTGTGGCAGCTGGCTGGGAGATTGCTGCAGATTGTAAGACATTCAGTGCTTGTGGGGGTGTAGGCAACAGGTACTCCTGATTGGCAGCAACAAAGGTTAAAGAGGCTAGGGTGTTGGATGCTTATTCTTGTCTTGTAGGGAAGGATTTGGAAAACAGCAGACCTGAGGAATGTCTTAATGTTAGTAAAACAATGACTCTCGACTTCGAGGTCAATATCACTTTTATGCAAGAAAAAGATATCCATAGCCCGTTAACAAACTATCTGAGTTAAAGTGACTGTAAGGTCATGTTAGTTGAATTTGGCAATGAGACTGAGTGAGTGTCCTGCCATGAAGATGGTCTACAGTGCTGGGGACAATGGGGAAAGGCTCCAGTAGAAAATGTCTTTCTAGTTCTAGGGTATTGTTATAAGTCTGAAAATAAATAACTTATGAGGGGGACAGAGGGGAACAAAAAGGGGATGGATGTAATACAACAACAATAAAATTTAATAAATAAATAAATAAATAACTTATGTGAATTTGTGGTTTCTAGACTCTGAATTCTACAATTTTTAGTGATTTTGACTGCTAGTTAAAAATAATAAAATGTCTTGCATGGCATCTTCAGCTAGAATTTTCCTCCAAATAGATAGCTAACCATAATCCAGGAAGATAAAAAATCCCAATGAGTATGCCAACAAATATCCATTAATACTGATTTTTGGTTTTAGAGGCTGACCCAAGTCTGAGACTGTAATTCAGCAAAGCCTGAGCGCCCTCTGATGGTTAACTGGAGGCCCTGCAGAAGATGACATTTTTTTTCTTAGCTGCCTTGGGTCAACTTCCTAACTCCTTCCCTTCAGATAATCAAGAGATTGTTCTTTGGTGCTCTGTGTAGGAAAAGTAAAGTATATTTGTTTATGATGAAAAGCATGTGGATTGTTTAGGAAGCTGCTAATTCAGTAGAATTGAAGGAGAATGCAGGTTTGCTAAGCCAGAACCTAAAGGACATCCAGGAAAATCTCATTTTTATTGCTTAGTAATCTTCACATCAACCCAAGGGGAAATGACCTGGTGAGAACAGAGCTACCAATGCCCGACCAGAACATCAGCTGCAGCCTGGCACCCTCCACTGGCCACTCCTGTGGCTGCAGGGCTGGCTCAGAATGCCACCCATGGTGGCCCTCCCAGGGTGCCTGTGATGCCTGGGTGACCTCACCTATCTTTCTCCCAGGCAATTATGTTGTAAGCACACATCCCTTTCTTTTGGTAAAACATCTCCATCCAGCCAGTAAACTGAAGTTACACGACAGGCTGTTAAAATATACTGTCCATTGAATAAATGGATCCGGGAGAGTGAAAACCGCTTCCTGGGGAAGGTAAAGCAAGACAATGTTTTCAGAGGAGAGGAAGCTCTGGCATGCACCCCTGAACAAAAGGGAACAAGTGGTCTTTACTCAGAGAACTGCTTCCTATTAGGACTCACTCCTTCGTACATTATGCCTTTCATCCCCACTCAACCACAAAATGATTTTGCTGAAGCAAATACAATGGTAGAAAAAGATTTACATTGAAAGAATCTTTAATAATAAACTGTTGCCAATCTGCCTGCTTGCCTGTGATTTATAATACAATAAACATCGGATTCTATTACGGCTCATGCACTGAAGCTGCTGCTCTGAAAAACGGAATATGAAAGCATCCGGACACCACCACAATCACAATGAAATGAGCATGTATAAATGTACTGAGTATCTCTTTGCATCTTTTATAGCTTGTGTGTATTAATCTGTAACGCTTATTAAGAAAGCCATTGCTATGCAAAGCAGCACCCAATCCCTTTCTCTGGCCTTTCAACAGAGTGCACTGTTTAGCCAATAGGATGGACCCCTCCGGTCCTCATTCTGCATTCATTGCAGGCAACATTTGCACAATGTATCTCTCAAAGGCAGCTGAAAAGAAGGCCTTAATACTCATGTAAACAACTGCAAACCAATTACTTAATGAATCAGGCCCACACATAATGAGGTGCAGACAAAGAACTATAAATGTAGTTTTGCGCCCAAACCGCCGCTTTAAAGTAAAATCCCTCAGCTGTACTTTGGGCTTAACTAGCACATCATAATTATTGTCTTTAGGACATCAGAGGGAGCCATTTTTTTAGGTTTGGCAGGGTCTTTTTTTTTTTTTTTTTTTTTAAGGTTGCTCATCAGCTCACTGACAAAATAGAGCAAAGAAGAATTTTTAACAGTGCTACAGCAGCACTGCAATGTTATGTTTATTCTCAAGTACTGGTTTTGAGACCACTTGTAAAAGCAATAAAGCACGAGGAGTGACTGCAGTAAGTGGGATCTTTAAATGTAAGCCTCTAAGAAATTTCAGTGAATCCTGGCACAAACAGCAAAATCAGAGCTCTCCAAAGCCCTGGTGGTGTACTAGCAACACCAAACCCAGCATGAGGACAAAACCAGATAATTCCAAACCCACTTACTCAGTGCCCAGACCTTTTCCTCACTGGATTAGAATTAAGCCTTCTTGAAGACTTTCTCTTTCTTAAAGGGGGTGATGTTATTACTTATAATTTATTTAAGAAATTAATTTCATGCACAAACAAGAGTAATAACAAATGGCCCCTGTCTCAAATTGAAGAAGAAAAAAGTTTGATTTTATGATATACAGGTGTAAGACATGAAATGATCAGGATCAGAAAATATTCTACAGAATCCAACTGCTTTCAGAATGTATTTAAAAACTGCCTGAAGTATATATGTGAAAAGTTTAAGAGGAACGTTTAATATCTCTAAAATATAGTAAAAACTAACATTTCTAACCATCTTTAAAAACTAAATCCATGTATTATGCCAAAGGGTAACATAAGCCCTAAAAATCATCTGTAGAATTTATTCCTTTGAAATTTCTTTTAGAAGACCTAGAACATGCATTTATAATATAACCATAAAAATACACTTCTTTAATACTCTTCCTGACCCATAATTCATCTTTTATTTCTTTAAAAACATGGATGAAAAATCAGATATTAGAGATAATACTTTCTGATAATTAAAACTGTAATTCCCTAAAACTGAATTTATCAGGTTTCTAAATGCAATAATTCAATTTCAGAAAATATTATTTTAATATATTACAGGTCCTAAAAATATTGTAATATTTTTCAACATATAAATGAAGTCTTTAAAAAATACTGTATTTCTGGATCAAATCATTTTATCTTCCAGAAATGTAAAGTTCCTGTTTTAAAATTTCATGGGGTAAGCAGTTAATTAAAATGTAATTCAATCATCTAAAGGATTTTTTTAAATGAGAAATGTTACTACAAAAGGAAACTTCTGCTGTTTTAAATATTTATCCCAAATCAGGAAAGGTAGATATTCCCTTAGACGGTTGCTTCTTTTCCCATCTACAAATTCTTCCTCAGTGACACACTCAATGTCACAAGAATGATTAGAATTTAATGTTGATGATAAATTCAGCACACAACTCACTTATCACTGCTTGAAAAACTTGTAAGTGCTATAGTTTAACAAATGTGTAAAAATAAATTTTATTCTTTATGAAAAATAAGCAAGAGGTACCAGAAAAGGAAGGTATAATCTAGCTCAAATATTTAGTAAAAAATGTAAGAGCGAAAACAAATATTCAGCAATTGCTGGCATATTTATCAGCTGCCTCAGAAAGAAAAAAATGGGCCACTTTATTTCCTTTAAGGTCTGATGCTTTCTCTTTGCCCTTTTCTATTGTGTGGTCTCTAAGCAGCCCTACTGAGAGCAGCTGTAGACACTAATTTGTGGTTCACTGAGGTGTCAATTGAGTCTTAAACCAAGGAAACAATAGCTGCAAGACAATGCTTGGCTCTGGTGCAAATATTTTCAAATGTAGACTAAAGTTTCAACTGTTATTTTAGATAAACAAAACCCTGAACCCTATCAAGTCACACAACAAAATAATATGTAGCTAAAATTTGATTCATTGCATAGTGACATTTCTCATCTTGTTGCCATTATTCAGAAAAGCTTTCATGACTTTACCTTGACAAAAGACTTCCTTCGATAGATGAAATACTAGCTTCTGAAGTGATTTTGTTAGTTGTCTTTGTCTTCAATGTACCACTGCCAATGTTCAAACCTATGACAAGTGCAAACAAGAGAGGGTGTGTTAGCCTCTATGCAGCAACGGATGCAATGATGAAAGAAGGGACCTCACAATAACTTTGATAAAGCAAATGTCAACAGAGGAAGATGCTACTCAAGCCACAGAAAGCAATGAGCTTCTGAGGCAAGGAACAACATGTTGGTACTTATGTATGTATATATGTATCATATGAGGATATGTTTGATTTGAGAGGGAGAGGGACAGAGATTGGTTTCCTCCTACATGGGCTCCAGACAGGGATTGAAACCACAACCTAGGTATGTGCCCTGCCTGGGAATGAAACCTGTAATATTTTGTTCTAGGGGATAGCATTCCAATGAACTGAGCCAGGGCTCATAAACACCATTTTATTTATTTAAAAAAAATTATATATATATATATTAAATATATTAAATATATATTTAATATATTTAATTAAATAATTATAATTAAATATATATAATTAAATAAATATTTTAAATATATATATATTTTAAATCAAATTTTATTTGGGAGGATTAAGTGTTATTTTTCTATTACAGTTCACATTTACCATTATTCTACTATATTAATTTCTGCTGTATTGCACTATGGTTAGATAACCATGTAATTTACAAAATGATCCCCCTGACATTTTAAGCACCCATTTAGCATCATACTTATTATTAAAATATTATTGACTACATTTCCTATGCTGTGCTTTACATTTCCATGACTATCAATTTTTACTTTTTAAAAGAATTATTGTTGTGTATTATAGTTGTTTCATTTTTTCCATTGCTCTTCCCTGACCCACCCACTCCATCCCCTCCCATAGTCAATCCCCACCTCCTTGTCCATGTCCATGGGTTATTCATACTAGCTCTTTGACTAAACCTTTTGAAATCCTTTTTCCTTCCCTCTCTCCCTCCCCCTGGTCACCATCCTTCTGTTCCCTGTTTCCATGTCTCTGGTTTCATTCTGTTCTTCAGTTTGTTTTGTTCATTAGTTTCTGGTATTAACTGAGATCATATGGTATTTGTCTTTTGTCGCCTGATTTATTTCACTAAGCATAATACTCTCCAGTTCCACCCATGTTGACACAAAAGGTAGGAGTTCTTTCTTTCTGCTATGTAGTATTCCATTGTGTAAATGTACCACAGTTTTTTGATCCATTCATCCACTGATAGGCACTTAGGCTGTTTTCAGCACTTGGCTATTGTGAATAGTGCTGCTATGAACATAGGCATGCATAAGTTCTTCTGAATTGGTAAGAACACCATTTTAAATGGCAAAGATGAATGATCAAAACCAACCTGGTCAGCCTCTCCTCACCCTGGCCCCATGGCAGTGATGGCCCATTTAAATGTCTGCCCTATCAACTTTTCATGGTAGTCACTATGACTACCATGGTGACCATGGGTGATGGTCACATGGATCTCAACTATGGCATCAAGATCCAGATAATTAACATTGTTATAGCATACAGGCACCATGATAATGGGTGCTAGGAACCAGGTCTTAGAATAACTGACACTCTAGGATGGTAGTTGCCTATACCACCCACCTTTAAGTCCCTCTACCAAATCTTCTATTTTTCCATCTTGCAGAGGAGACTAGATCACCACTAAAAAACATCAAGGCCACTCTAACCAGCCTGGAAAGGTTGATGGATAAGAGGCATAATTCACCTCTTTCCCTGGAGCCCGGGGAACCCCATGATGCCCCCAGCTTGCAGGGCAATTCTTGATCTGTCTGTCCTGGGAGTCCCCAGTCTTGGATGTATCTGTTCTTAGCTGTCAGTTGCCCAAGATCACAGATAGATAGTTCAATGGCACCTCAGCAAAAGTCATCTGCTGAGTTTCTAACCTGTAATCTGCTTGCCTGTATATATAACCTCTGTAGCAGAGTGATTCTCGATAATGTGTCCATGTTCAGCCTGACCAGAGTCTGCATTTGCTAAATAGGACCAGGTCATTTCAGATGTGAAAACAAAGGCACGAAGTTTAAGTGGCTCTTTTTAAAGATAGGTCCAGAGATAAATACCTAAGAAATCTGATATAGAAAGTAACTGAAACATGCACTGCTTCTTCAATAGATTTGGGGGTTGTTCCTGAGTTCATAGTGCATATCCCCACCACTACCCAAAATGGTGCAATGAAGTTTAACACGGATACTCGGCTTCCATAGCCCTCTACCCTCCCAGCCTACTTTCTGCTTCTTTCTGGAGTTCAGAGATGTTCCTAGGATCAGAGTGAGAATGAGAATGAAAAAGTAATGCATGATCAAATGTAAAATAAATACCACAGGCAGTATCTAACTACAGCCAACACTAATAGAAGCACTTCTAAGACCCCAATGATGGAAAATTTACAATCTTGCAAAGCATTTAGTGTAATTTTGAGTATGGAGTGAGAAAACTGACTCTCAGGGTGCTTTACTATAAAACCTATAAAGTATCACTTCATTTATGAATAAATTAACAAAATGTGTTAATTATGAATATTAATAGTACTATAATTTTGATACACATCCACTTACCAAAAACAAATTTGTGGAGTCACCTTCCAAATTATGTATATCTGCTAATCAGCTATAATGCTTAGGAAGAGACATTACTCTATTGGGGCCTCATTTATAAAATGAGGGGTTTTGATAAATGCTCTCTAAGATCCCTCTGGGTTCTGAGACTTAAAAGTAAAGAAGGTGATGAAAAGCAAACATTTAAGGGCTCACAAATGTTGTATCTCTCCAAAGTGCTAAAGACCTCCATTAAGGGCAGAGGCCCTGTATAACACAACAAACTGCAATATCTCATGTTTGTAGTGTTCAAATCACCACCACCACCACCATGACTAGCCCTCCCTGGAGGCTTTTTATTAATGGGCACAATGCTTGGTAGTTAAACTGCAGTGGCTTACTGAATTCTCAAAACCACCAAAATAAATTAATTTTTCAGCAACAAATTCTAACACTAATATTATCTAGGAAATAGCTCTTCAAAGGTAAGTCTGATGCACCATAAGTATGTCCCTAAAAAACAAATGTTTGTCTGGTGAATACCTTTTTGAGACTGCTAGGAAATCTGAATACAGATAGGCATTAAGAAATCACTGTTCATTCTAACAGGTGAAATTATGGCATGGTGTTTTATGTAAAAGTAACTGTGTAGTCACTTCTATATTAATTAATTTACTTTCACAAAGGAAATTGAGGTCACTTATACTAAAAAAAAGGGGGTATAATAAAAACCACTGAAAATAATAAAAATACAATAATGAAGTATAAGAAAACAGAGAAAATTATACTTAAACATTTTAGATTGAAGAAACTGTATTTAAGCTTAAAACTAATTTTTACCCTTCCAAACTCCTCCAACATTCCGGTGAGGGAGGAATGCCTGAGATGATGGTCCCCACTGATGATTAAAAAATTAGAAGGTATGCTCTGGCAGGTGTGGTTCAGTTGGTTGGGTGTCATTCTGCAAATTAAAAGGTTGCCAGTTTGATTACCAGTCAGGGCACATGCCTGCGTTGTGGGCTCTGTGCTCTGTACACCATTGCACAGCTTGCAGAAGATAACCAATTGATGTTTCTCTCACATTGAGGTTTTTCTCTCTTCCTACCTTCCCCTCTCTAAAATTTAAAAATACTAAAAAAAGAAGAAATTGGAAGATGTGGGAAGAAAAATAATTTGGGATGTCTTCTGAGGTATTTAGTGATAAGTTACTATCATGATACACACAAGTAGAATCCAACCCTTGAAGGGTCAGCACATAAGCAGGAGGGAAGACCTTTCCAAACTTGCATTCATTAATGATTGCATTCATTCCGACCCAGTGACAATTTGTTACAAAGCAAACTCCAGAATGACTACCCTTCCCTAAATAGCGCTGGCCACCACCGAGGATCTTCTAGACACTAATTTCAATTACTGCATCTGCCCTTGCTTACCTGACAGTTGTGACATGGAAGCATCCTTTTGGAATCTGTCTTCAATTTGATTTGTATTATACTGAAGGGTAGACTGCTTCAGCAACTGGTAAGCTTTTGTTTTTGTAGATTGCAAAAAAGGCAAACATAACTGGATGTCTACATTCAAAGAAGTTGGACCCTTACATCATATAAAAAAATCAACTCAAAAATAATTAAAGACTTGAATCTAAAATCTAAGATTATTAAATTCTTAGAAGATCAAATTGGATAAAAGCTTCAGCGCAGTCATTTTGGCAATGATTTTTCAATGACCAAAAGCACAGTCAACAAAATACAAAACAGACAAATAGGACTACATCAAACTTAAAAATTTTATGTGTCAAAGGAAACAACAGAGTAAAAAGGCAACCTATGCAATAGGAGATAATAATTAAAATCATATATTTGATAAGAGATTCATATCCAGAACATATAAGAAACTTATATAACTTGATAACAATAACAAAAAATAAATAAACTTATTAAAACATGGGCAAAGGACCTGAATAAACATTTCTCCAAATGGCCAACAAGCACATGAAAAGATGCTCAAAATCACTAATTATTAGGGAAATGTAGATCAAAACTACAATGCTATACCACCTCATACCCATAAGGATAGCCACTAGAAAAAGAAAAACCCAGAAAATTACAAGTGTTGTTGAGGATATGAATAAGTTGGAACCCTTGTACACTGTTAGTTGGAATGTTAAATGGTAGTCACTATGGAAAATAGTATGGAGCTCCCTCAACAAATTAAAAATAGAATTACCACATGATCCAACAATCCCACTTCTGGTTATATATCCACAAAAATTGAAAACAGGATCTCAGAGTTATTGGCACACCACTGTTCATCACAGCATTATTTGCTATAGCCAAGAGGTAGAAGCAGCCCAAATGTCCATCAATAGTTGAATGGATAAAAAAAATTTGGCATATTCATACAAGAATATTATGTAGCCTTAAAAAGGAGGAAATTCTATCACATGCTACAGCATGAATAAACTTTGAGTACATTATGCTAAGTGAAATAAGCCAAATACTATATGATTCCACTCATATGAAGTATTAGATATGGTCAAAATCACAGAAACATGAAGTGGAAAGTGATTACTAAAGGCAGGGTGAGAAGGTGGAGGAGTATTATTACTGTTTAGTGGGCACAGTACTTCAATATTGCAAGATGAAGTTCTAGAGAGCTGCTGCATAACAACATGAAAATATTTAACACTACTCACTATATACTTAAAAATGGTTAAGATGGTAAATTTAATGTTACATATTTTTTACATAATTAAAAAAGTAGTGAACAGATATCTCTATTTGTCCATGACAACTCAGCTGTATGTTTGTTGTCCCAGTATAATTATTAATAGAACCCTCTTTTGTTATCAAAGTTTCCTAATTTAGATAATAAATAATATGGCTGGGTACCTGGGCCCAGAAGGTATCCAGCCATATAACATGAAAAACAAATACAAGAAACATGATACATAAGACAATGATGCCAAAGTAGGTACCTTGGGACCTCACACAGTTCTCCCAGTCATCATCAGCTGCCTTGTCTTATTTTCCTGAATCTCATTGATGGTCTGAAATCTCTTCCCTTTTAAAGGTAATTTTAGTTTTGGGAAAAGCTAGAAGTTGCAATGCACCAAATCTGGGCTGTAGAGGGGCTGAATCACCTGGGTGACTTGATGTTTAGCCAAAAAACTCTGTAAGAGACATGATGTGTGAGTGGGCATATTATTGTGATGAAGCTTCTAATTCACCAGTTGCCCATAGCTGTGGCCTTCTGAATCATCTGGATAGTTTCCATGGAGAAATGTTTAAGATCAACACAATCTGATGAAGATGTACAATTCTATTCTCTCAGTCACTTGGAATCAAATGGCCAACAGTAGTGCGATAAATTGGCAAAATTTTAGTAAAATAAACAACATACCACAAAAGTGTTATATTTTGAAATAGTTATTCTTATATGTAAATACATAAAAATAGTCATTATTTTTTTAATTGTTCAAAAAAGTCTCCATTTGCTGCAATATAGACTCAACTTCAGAATCTTGAGCATGCTTTAATGAGCTTTTCTTTATTCATGAACATCATCATGCTTTCAATCTTAGCTTTAACAGCCTCTTTATTGGGATGAGGTTGTTTACTAACTCCTCTCTCACAAACACTGCATACATAATAGTGTGAAGGATTTGCATCTGGTGAACTAGGTGGCCAGATTTCCTTTGATCAGAATTCAGGAATATTGACACAGAAATTCTTGGACCTTTTTGGTGTTATATGCTGGTGCACCATCTTGTTGGAAGATAAAATGATGTCCATTTGCAACTTGCTTCATCCACGGTACAACTAATTCTCTCAAAACATCAAGGTAAACATCAGCAGTTGCCTTCAAGCCTTGTGGAAACAAATGTAGGGTCATGATACCTCCCTCATTGCTGACAACACCTAACACCATCACTGTAGTAGGAAGTTTTGTTTTCATGACTATTGGGACTTCATTAAGATTCTCCCAAAGCCACCTGTTGCTTCTTCTGTTGACTATTTGGTCCTGCTGAGAATTCTTTGCATCAGATAAGAAAATCACAGGATTTTTTCCTTTGGGATTTTTCAATTTTGTTAGCTATTTCCTTGCTTTTTCAAAGTGCCTTTCCTTTGTCTGCTATGTCATAAACATACAATCTCTATCTGATATCTTCAGCAATAATCTTCTGAACTGTTGCATCTGACATCTGTAGTTGTCTTGCTATGGAGCACATTGACTTTCCTGGATCTTCATTGATGATCTCCTGGATTACGTGTACAATATCTGGACGTGTGCGATCATTGAATACCTTATGCATTTTCCTAGTTGGTGTGGCAACATCAGATCAACATCATACACCTTCTTCACACTGTAAACTGTAGGTAAAGGGATGTTATTGAACTCTGCAATGTCCTTAGCAGTTTTTCCTGCATGCAGTCCAGAATTATGGTTGCCGTACCATTGTATTCCTTCAACATTATGGTTGCTCTCAGAATTTAATACTTTATATCTGAAACAATGATGTTAAATCATAACCTTAGAAACATAGTTTTTCAAAATTAATAAGCATGTGAAATAAGGAGATCCAAAGTTATTGCCAATGAGATGAAAGAAGAAATCAAAAAGTTTCTGGGAACAAATGACAATAAATACACCCAAAACCTGTGGAACACAGGAAAGGCAACCGTCATAGGGAAGTTCATAGCAATACAAGCCTACCTAAAAAGGTTAGAAGGAGCTCATACAAACAACCTAACCGTAAAGCTGCAAAAACTAGAGGAACAATAACAAACCAAGCCCAGAGCAAGTGGAAGGAAGGAAATAATCAAGATCAGAGCAGAATTAAATGACTTAGAGACTAAAACTACAATTCAAAGAATCAATAAATCCAGGAGCTGGTACTTTGAAAAAATAAAGAAAACTGATAAGCCTTTAACAAGACTTATCAAGAAAAAGAGAGAAAGGACCCAAATAAACAAAATCAGAAATGACAGAGGAGAAATCACAACGGATACTTCAGAAATACAAAGGATTGTAAGAAATTACTACAAAGAACTATATGACAACAAATATGACAACCTGAGTGAAATGGACACATTTCTGGAAATGTATAATCAAATGTATAACCAAAACTGAATCCAGAAGAAGCAGAAATCCTAGACCAATAATGACTAGTGAAATTGAAGAAGTAATAAAAAATCTCCCAAGGTACAAGAGCTCCAGACCAGATGGCTACACAGGTGAATTTTACCAAACATTTAGAGAAGAACTAACTTGTATCTTGCTCAACTTATTCAAAAAAATCCAAGAACAGGGATGACACCCAAATTTTTTCTATGAGGCCAATATAATTCTAATCCCCAAACCAGGTCAAGACACAATTAACAAAGAAAACTATAGGCCAATATTACTGATGAACATAGATGCTAAGATTCTCAACAAAATATTGGCCAACCAGATCCAGCAATACATTAAACACATCATACACCATGATCAAGTGGGACTCATCCCAGGGATGTAAGGACAGTACAACATTCACAAAGCAAATGTAATATACCAGATAAACATAATAAAAGATAAATACTATATGATCATTATCAATAGGTGCTGAAAAAGCATTTGATAAAGTACAGTAACCATTTATGATAAAAATGCTCAGCATAATGGGAATAGAGGGAGCATACCTCAACATAATAAGGCCAAATATGAGAAACCTGAAGTCAACATTATATTCAATGGGCAAAAACTGAAAGCTTTCCCCCTAAAATCAGGAACAAGACAAGGCTGTCCACTCTTTCCACTTCTAGTCAACATTATTTTGGAAGTTCGAGCCATAGCAATCAGACAACAAAAAGGAATCAAAGGCAGCCAAATTGGAAAGGAGGAAGTCAAACTGTCATTATTAGCAGATGGCATGATAGTGTACACACAAAACTCAACAGACTACACGAAAAACCTACTCGACCTAATAGGCAAATTTAGCAAAATAGCTGGATATAAAGTCAATATTCAGAAATCAAAAGCATTTTTGTATACCAATAATGAAACATTAGGGATAGAAGCTAGAAAACAAATCTCATTTACCATAGCAATAAGAAAAATAAAGTACTTAGGAATAAACTTAACTAAGGAGGTAAAAGACCTGTACTTAGGGAACTACATAACATTGAAGAAAGAAATTAAGGAAGATACAAATATATGGAAGCATATACCATGTTCATGGATGGGAAAAATTAACATCATTAAAATGTCCATACTACCCAAAGCAATCTATAGATTCAATGCAATCCCGATTAAAATACCAATGACAGACTTCACAGAAATAGAAAAAATTCTTCAAAAATTTATATGGAGCCAAAAACACCCACGAATAGCCACAGCAATCTTGAGAAAGAAGCACAAGGTAGGAGGAGTCACAATACCAGACATCAAACAATACTACAGGGCTACTATCATCAAAACTATCTGGTACTGGCATAAGAATAGACATATAGATCAATGGAACAGAACAGAGAGCCCAGAAATAAACCCAAGACTCTATGGTGATTCCTCCTACCTTAAAAATGGGCAAAGGACCTAAACAGACACCCCTCTAAGGAGGACATACAAAGAGCCCAAAGGCATATGAAAGAATGCTCATCATCACTAGCCATCAGAGAGATGCAAATGAAAATCACAATAAGATACCACCTCACACCTGTCAGAATGGCAATCATCAACAAATCAACAAACAGCAAGTACTGATGAGGATGTGAGGAAAAGGGAACTGTTGGTGGGAATGCAGACTGGTGCAGCCACTATGGAAAACAGTATGGAGTTTCCTTAAAAAACTTAAAATGGAACTGCCTTTTGATCCAGCAATTCCACTACTAGGATTATACCTAAAGAACCCTGAAACACCAATTCATAAGAACCTATGTACCCCTATGTTCATAGCAGCACTATTTATAATAGCCAAGTGCTGGAAACAACCTAAGTGCCCATCAGTGGGTGAATAGATGAAAAACTTTGGTACATTTACACAATGGAATACTATATAGCAGAATGAAAGAAGAAGCATCTACCTTTTGTGACAACATGGATGGAACTGCAGTGCATAATGCTTAGTGAAATAAGCCAGTCAGTGAAAGACAAATACCATATGATCTCACCCATTACAGGACACCAATGAACAAAACAAACAAGAGAACAAACAGAACCAGAGACATGAATACAAGGAACAGACTTTCAATGTGCAGAGGGTAGAGGGAGGGGGTGGGGGGGAGGAGGAGGCAAAGAAAGGGAGTAGTTCAGTCAAGGAACTAGCATGGATGACCCATGGACATGTACAACAAGCGGGACTGACTTTGGGGGAGAATGGGAGGGTGGGGAAAGGGAGAGTAGGGGGGTGAAATGGGATGAATGTAATACCACAACAATAAAATTAAATAAAAAATAATCACTTTATAAAAGAGGTGAAAATGCTGTTATGTTGTTACTTTATACAGGTCAACCAAAAAGTTTTCCAACTTTTAGGATTAAAGTCCTGATTTTAATGACCCTATGCTATTTTTGTATTCAATGAAACGTATTTGCTTGAGGAAAAGTAGCAAAGGTAGCAATTAAAATCTTTTTAGAAAGAAGGAAAAAAGTTTCTTATTAATAAATGTTCCTGGTGGCTGAAAGCTGGAGTTGTGGACTCCTCTTGTCTACTATTCCAAGGTAAATCATTTGACTTTAGTGAGCTGGCTCTTATATTTCTCAGAATCAGGAAAACATGTGCTGTGAGGGGGAACTCAGAAAAGCCTGAATTTATTTATAAAAAATTGTGTATTCATTCTGACATGTTTAAACTACAGTTGCCTTTAAGTACGTTCCAGTTGATGCAATATACCTATCCAGATGTTTTTTTCCACTGCTCAAAACAGTTTCTGGGCTCCTCAATTTCTGCTGATTTCTGTTTCACCTCTTCTACACTGGCAAAACATTTCCCTTTGAAGGCTTTTCTCAGCCAGGGAAATGAACAAACAAAAAAGTTGCCTGGGGCAAGATCAGGTGGATAAGGAGGGTGGGACCTTGGGATTATGCTGTTTTTGGTAAATAACTGCTGAACACTCACATGGGCAGTGATCATAAATCACCCATTAAGAAATGGACAAACCAGTTGAAAGAGTCTGCAAAAAACAAAACAAAAAAAAATGCACTGAAGCCTAACAGCCTCTTACAACAACGCTGGCTGATACACTGATACAGATGGGTTCCTAGAACACTCCACCTTGCAGGGGAAGCCTGTACTATAAGAGGCCTGCCCTCTAGAAGATAATTACACTTTGGGGGGATCCCCCCATATTTATTTTCAGGAGAGAATTTTTGTGAAAAATATCAAGTTAGTAGTTGCACCATTTCAGACTTAGGAGAATTAAATATTTAGTTCAACTATAAAACAGAACCGATGTTACTACTGGTCTGAGACTAGCAAGGAAGGAATGTGAATTCATTGTTAGCAGCCAGGGACCACTTTACTACTTCGGAAAAGTTAGAGCATTTCCAGGTTCCACACACTTTCCATTCTGGTTTACTCTCCCTCCTTATTGAAAGACTTGGATTAATTGGGCTGTGGGCTTTTCCTTCAAGGCTGCCTGAACCTGCTTTCAAATGTGCAGCAGTTTTGGAGTGAGAGAGCTCATTTCTCCTTCCTTATTTAACCAGAACCAACCCCCTTTTCAAACGTGGTTCATCACTGGTATTTGATCCTTAAACCTGTGGTTCTTTCCTAAGTGGAGTATCACTGAAACCTACCTGGACAATTTTTATCTGACACAAGTAATGAAAGTTTGACAAAATTAATGCTGGGGACTGCTGCTCATATTCCATCACCCCCTGCCCTGCCCTGCCCTGCCCCCACATTCTTCCTCTAATAGTTTAAGGGCAAAGTGAAGTTTTGTTTTTTTTTTAAGTGAAGTTTAAAAGGTAAAAGGATTATGTACATTTATATGGAGGAATAAACACTGAGTCAGGACCAAAGACACCAACCAGGTGCAGGGGTTGAGCAGATAATCAGAACCGGGAGTCATTCACCATGCATGTATCACACCCTTTTTTTAGTCAGAAGAGCTGCACCCAACAACACACAAAGACTAAAATACGATCCAAAAAACAAAATTAAGAAAAAAAAAAAAATGATCAGGAGATGTTGCAGGCTACATAGCCTATGTAGAAACAAGGGGAAAAGGGTTAAAAAACATAGATATTGTAAATAGACTGGACAGGGCGGAACTGTAAATGCAGATACTTCCTGGAGCCAAGCAGAAACCACACATAAAAAGTGTTTCTGGTTGAATAGGAGCTGTGTGTGTGTGTGTGTGTGTGTGTGTGTGTGTGTGTGTAGGGGGAGAGGGGTTGAGAGAGCTTAATAATAATAAGCTCTCTATTTTCTCCTATCAATTGGGGAGAACTATTCTCTGGCCAGTTGCTGCCAGGTGGGAAAATAGGTCTAGTTTTGCCAGATTTCTGCATTTTTAAATGAAAAAATAAATAACTGCAGAGGCCAAACAGAACATTTGTGCAATGTTGAAACTAGATGGTAACGAGCAATTTTTTTTCTGTGTTGCAAGAAGTGGCACAAGAAACTTACTCATCAGCCAAGGGATATATGCTACTTGTTAGAAAAGCTCACTCAGTTGAGAGCTGGTGCAAGAAACTTCCTCATCAGCCAAGGAATATATGCTAGTTGTTAGAAAAGCTCACTCAGTTGGGAGTTGAGAGACCATTATATTATCAAGGGAGGCTGCAACAGTTGTAAGGAGATTTTAAGTAGCTATCTGTTTCAAATGGACCAGATTTCAGGTTCTTTGGAAACAAATGTATACTTCTTGCTAGGGGTGTTCAAACAATTCCAATATTTTCCAGGAATAGTCCAGAAGATTTAGCTAGGAGGCCAACTTCATAAAGCAAAAAGGCAAAGTAAGAACATGAGGTTGGAGGCAACTCAGGCCCAGGCTTTTGATAGTGAAGAATCAAATGATGAAAGGCTGCACTATGCTGCACTGTAAATGCATAGTTATTAAATGAAAGAATGAACAAACATGGAGCAAAAGTAACAAATCTAGAGGTTCAAGTTAGCTTGCTATAAACTAGGTAGGGACAAGGTTTAAATAATTCCAAGGGAAAATCTTGAATCTTCTTAATGGGCAAGTATAAACTCTTAAAGTGTTTTTTGGGTGGCTCCTTAGAATTCCAGAGGAACACTTACTCTCATTAACAATGTCAAACTCTCAGAAAACTATTAAGTAGTAAAAATTATTAGAGCAAACAATTATTTCTAAAGAATATAGTTATTTTTTATTGGAATGTTCTGATACAAACAAACATCCATGCATGCTCAAACTTTCAGTTCTGGAGCTCAGTCAAGCATGTATTACATACTCAAATCTGTGTTAAGATTTAGTTTAAAAAGTAAAAAAAAATAATAATAATAATTGCAGTTTAAAACAAAATATATGGTAAGGGGTCCAGGGGCTAAAATCTATCCTTGGCTATTAATTTCAGGCTGATAACACAATAAGATAAATATATTTTCCCAGTCAGCGATCTTACTACAAAGTGGTGATAAATCTCTGAGGCTGTTTGTTTGGTTTTGATATGCACTTTGTGTCTAGAAAATGGAAACAGCTAGAGAAACAAAGTGAAACATGCTGAATAAAGGGAGGTAGAGGAGAGATGATGTTGAGGAGAGGAGAAAGAAAAAGCCGGAACTTCTTATCTTTTATTCTCTTTTATATGCAAATGTACACCTGCTAAAATACTTTTAAATATACAAATAAAAAGAAAGTATCTGATGAACAAGTGCTTTTAGCAACCAATTACAAGAGCCAGATAAACATGTCATTTTCCAGCCTCTACAGGGTGTTTCCCAGGCAGAGAATGTGTATACAGCTTTTGCAGAAATCCCTAATAAAAAAAAGAAGAGTTGGGTCTGGAAAAGGAGTAACAAAAGGAGATGCAAACAATACTATCACTATAGCCGGAACAAAAAATGACCTTGAACTTACAAAACAAACAAACAAACAAAAAACTGGGCATCTCTTGAGTAAGGAAGGATACTTATCATTCTTATATGAAGTGTGTAGAATTTTTAAAATTAAATTTAAAAATCATTTCCTGTCCACTGAATTTCCCAGTGCTGTTATTCATGCAATTTTCTTTTTTGCACAATACAGTAGATGTGTCATTGATACAGCAAACACAGTTGTTATTGCAAAATAAAAATTGTGGGATATTTTGTATTTCTCAAGTGAATTCTAAAGATAAATATTAGCACTTAAAATATAGAAACCACTTGCCTACTGATCTGCTCAAATGAAAATGAGAAAATATTAGGATATGGGTGTTTTATGCTGAAAATAAAGAAAACTCATCCATATTTAGGATTTTTTTCTTTTAAGACTGTAAGTCTATGTGAATGTGAGAAACACCACTTGGGTCCACTTTTCATGTCCAGACTTTACACTCACTCTACCAGTTGTCCTGGGCCTGTAAATCTGCCCAAGTTTCTCAGTCTTCTCAGACAGAGAGATGATGCAAACCCAAACTCTTAAAGCATATAAGTGAGTTGCTTGAATTAACTCAAAATATATTAAACATTTAAATGTAAGACCTGAAACCATAAAACTTCTAGAAGAAAACATAGGTGGTAAACTCTATGATACCTGTCTTAATATTATTTTTCTGATCTATCTTCTTGACCAAGGGAAACAAAAGAAAAATAAGCAGGACAACCTCAAACTAAAATAGTTTTGCACAGCAGAGTAAACCATCAACAAAACAAAGTGATAGACTACTGAATGGAAGAAGATATTCACCAATGACAAAATTTATAAAGAACTCATACAACTCAACAGCAAAAAAGCAACCCAATTTAAAAATGAGCAGAAGACCTGAATAGACTCTCCAAAGAGGACATACAGATGGCCAATAGACATGTGAAAAGATGCTCAACATCACTAATTATCAGAGAGATGCAAATTGAAACTACAATGAGATATCACCTCACATCTGTCAGAATAGCTGTCATTAATAATCGGCTAACAACAAGCGGTACGAAGAAAAGAGAAACCTCATTCACAGTTGGTGGGACTGCAAACTGGTGTAACCACTATGAAAAACATTTTGGAGGAACACTGAAATATTAAAAATAAAATTACCTATGACCCAGCAATATAACTTCTGGGTATTTATGTAAGGAAATCCAAAACACTAAATCAAAATGATATATGCACTCTATGTTTATTGCTGTGTTATTTATAATAGCCAAGCTGTGGAAGCTACCTAAGTACCTATCAATAGACAATTGGATAAAGATATCACACACACACACACACACACACACACACACACACACACACACTAGAATATTACTCAACCAGCCCTGGCTGGTAGCACAGTGGATAAGGCGCCGGCCTGCGAACCAAAAGGTCGCAGGTTCGATTCCCCAGCCAGGGCACATAACCAGGTTGCAAACCAGGTCTCCAGTCAGGTCTGTGGCTGGAAGCAGGTGAAATGCAACCATACATTGATGTCTCTCTCCCTCTCTGCCTCTCTCCCTTCCCCTCTTTCTGAAAATA